>APFE030190994.1:132747-147860 GCA_000404065.3 Pinus taeda
ATACATGATCAAAGACTCAAAACAAAAAACACATAACCAAGGAGGCTAGAAATGGCCTCTACAAGACTACAAGTCTACAACAAAAGTACTACTGGCTATAGCTACTGCCAGAGGTGCCAAGATCATGTCGATCAATCTCTGGATCATCATCATCATCACAAATTGTTATCTAGTCCCTAGTTTCCTTTGTTGAGATGTCTTGTAAAACCCACAAACTTTCTGAATTTATATGGTTTGGTTCACAAGGTAATTTTACAAACAGTTTGATGACAATGTACTGTAGGTGATTCTTTGACAATTTGAAACCAAAAATAACACCAACTGGCAACAATGGCAAGCATGCATAATAGGAATATTTAAGAACTGCTGATATCAAATTTATAGTGAAACTAAAGGCTTACATACCATTGGTAATACATACTTTGGTAATGACAAAAGAGCTGAGATCAGACATATCAGTTAATGGTAAAAGAGACAATGGCTGTAGATGAATATTATGTTATCAGAGTACCTCCAGCAATACAAATAGCTCCCCACAGTGACAATATAAATATATATGTATTCAGCTCCAGAATGCAGAAATGTACAAGGAACACAGCCAATAACCAGCAGTCACACTTTCAGCATTAGTGACCCGGCCGTTTTTATGCGGACCCAGCCGTTTCGGCCGAGTCAGCAATGACTCGGCCGAGTCATTGCTGACTCGGCCGACCGAACCGGGTTGATGACCGTTTCGTGGCCCATGCCAATGACCCGGACCAACTCGGCCGGGTTGATGCTGACCCGGCCAGATCTTAAAACACTGCTACTAGCCAAACACCACTATTATTGGTAATGATGCCTGAAAGAGTGAAGGCAAAGAAAAATTCCTTTGACTTTTTCTGAGGTGGATGCTCATCATTATCATCATCAACATCAGCTACAAATGCACGCTACTTTCCCTTCCATTTCTTTTAGGGGCACTGAGATGCATAGTGTCCAAAATCATGGTGATTGAAGCACTTGATCTTTGACATATCCTTCTTCTTCTAATCCTGAGTTAGAGTGGGTATTCTACATGTATTCTTCTTATCAAACTTTCCAAAGTTTCTTCTTCCTTTTCCTTTTCTTGCATGAGCTACAAGAGCTTGAGTTTCTTCCTGTGGATTCTGCAAGTTGTTTTTGGACAACAGTTTGAACTCTTCTTGGACACAATCAGTCCACAGTTTATCAAACTTGGTTAGATTCTCTAGTGCACAAATTCCTTGAACAAATGGATCCCATGAGGAAGGGAATCCATCGAGAGTCATTGTAAAACGCTTTGTATCATCAATAGAATCTCCAATGGCTCTAAGTTCATCTCTCAACTGAGAGACTGTCATAAGATAAGAAACAACAGAATCTGATTTAGACATCAAAACACTCTGAAATTGATGCCTCAAGGTTAGCTTCTTGCTAGTGTTGCTACTCTCATAGAATCCCACCAAAGCATCATATACTTCTTTGGCAGTCTTCAAACCAACAAAATGAGGAAGCAAGTGATCCTTTATGGAATCTATCAAGATTATGTTAGCCTTGGCTTCATCCTTCTTATGTTTGGCTTTCTCCTCAGCTCCCTCTGGCTCTAGAATGACTTTCTCCACATGATCCTGAAGCTCATTTTCTTCCAAAATAAGAAGCATCCTGGTCTTCCAAGATCTGAAATTGGTGGCACCATCTAACCTGTCTTCTAATCTGAGACTTGGTGCCATTTTGACAAGAAATCCAAAAACCAATCAAGTTGTTGAATATTGTCTCTTAGGTTGACTTCAATGGTTGATCTTTCAACAAAGCTCTGAAACCATGTTGAATTTTCTAGAAGAAGTACAATACATACAAATTTCTAATGATCTTCAACTAGTGTTTTATGCCACTACTATTATTGAATAATTATACTCCAGCAAATCTCAACAGCGAATGTAGCAAAAATAGTAAAGATCATAGAAAGACAGCCATGCACAATAGAAACAATAATTTTACCCTAGGAAACCCAACCTTGGGAGAAAACCCAGCAACTTTTCTTTAGGAGAAATTATTCTTCAGCTAGAATTACAAATCAGCAATTTGTCTAGAAATCTATGCCAATAATCCAAGTCCAAATACCAATCAAACTTGGTCAAACAGCAGCAGGTCAACATTGGTCAAACCAACCAAAATACACAGAAGTCAACACTGGTCGAACAACCAGCCTGCAGTCAAACTTCAGCCCCGCAGTCAAACTTGAACCTGCGGTCAACCTGTGATCAACAGTCCTGCGGTCTGCAATCAACCCCCAGTCAAATACTGTCAAACAGAGATCAAAAGCTCGGTCAACATCCAATCAAATTCAGTCAAATAGATACTCTTTCTCCACACGTGTGACAGTCCAAGAATGCTAATGAGAGAGAAGAAACTTGCTCTTCGTTGGTGGAGAAAAATGAGGTATCACATCTATTTACACTTTATGAATGCGGAAAAATAATCCAAGGGACACACCTTTTCATTAGGTTGGGCCACCTTGTCACTCCAAAAATAAACTTTATTTTAATTTTTCTAGGCCGATTTGGAGACCTCTTTTGTCATGCGAGAATACCTTCCAATGCTACATAAAAATCAACAAGGGTTTGATCTTGGAATCCTTCGGGTGAATACACTGCCAATTTGGGTTACAAAGCCATGTTTTATTGACGGGTATCTAAATGAATGTTGGTTGTGGAAACCATTCTGAAAATTGAAACTCCACTAAAATCAAGGCTCTTTCTTTCGCTATCTATGTGTAATAAAGTTTTACCTTGGGAAAATTTCCAAAAAGGAACCTAGCAAGGACTAGTAATCTATTATTCATGGAGAGGAGACCACTCAACACATCCCATTCAACCATCCATTTAGAAAAGAAACTTGGAATGAGGTATTTGGAAAAGGAGATTGGAATAGACTACACTTGATGAAAATCTAAAGAATTGGATGAGTAATCTTGCATTGGCAGACCATAAAGCCCTCCCTTGTGTTGTTATTTGGGCAATATGGATCACTTGAAATGCAATCTTGTTTGAGGGTATATCTTGTTGAATTTTGGTAGTCGTGCTCAGTTTCTTCACTACACAAGTCGGCCTTGAAAAGAAAATCAATTGGAGAGCAAATTAAATTTAATTTCAAATTTAAATTTTCATGTAGGCTTCAAAAGTACAAGTTGGCCTAGCCAAAAGACACACCTCTTGGGCAACCTTATTCCAACTATATATTGCCATTCAACCTTGCCACTTGGAGTTTCTTCACTACACAAGTCGGCCTTGAAAAGAAAATCAATTGGAGGGCAAATTAAATTTAATTTTAAATTTAAATTTTCATGTAGGCTTCAAAAGTACAAATTGGCCTAGCCAAGAGACACCCTTAATCCAACTATATATTGCCATTCAACCTCACCACTTGGAGCATCAATTCAGATCTCATCAATTCGTCTAATCTTCTATTCACATGTGAGAAGGAGAAAGGAGAAGACTGTAGTCTGACCAGCAAAGTTTGATCAGGATTTGACTTGCATTGACCAGCAGTTGGACTAAGTTTCTGGGCAGCTGTTTGACCAAATTACTGAGGAAGGTTGACCCGGGTCTGACGCAGTTTGACTGCAGGTCTGATGCAGTTTGACCGCATGTCTGAGGCAAGTTGACCAAGCTTCAGGGCAGTTGCAGAAGGCCAAAATTCAGCGTGTTTGACCAGAGTTGACTAGCTGTTGCAGAAGGCTGAATTTCTGTTTGACCAGGTTTGACCTGTGTGAAGTTTGTGGTCAGTTTGACCAAGTTTGACTGAGAAAATCAGATTGTACATTTGTTGAATTGGACAATTTCTCCTAATAAAATATTGCTGGGATTTTCCCTAGTTACAGTTTTCCTAGGGCAAAATTTGTGTATCTTGTGTTTGGCTTTCTTCATGATCCTACTGTCAATATTGTTTACTGTTGAGATTTTCTATGTATAATTGCTTAATGATGAATGTGCACAAAAAGAATTAAATAAGAAATCATTGGAAAGTAATTATCAAATTAGAAGATCATAAAAATCAACAGATCTTTCTTTCTGCTGGAAATTTTTCATAGCATTAATGTTAAAATTGGCAACTAGGGCCGAACTCCATGTGGGTCACCTTATTTATGGCAGCTGATATTTTTCCTAGATTCCTCTCGTCGAGAGGTGTAGGATTGATCTAAAGATCATCCGATTCCGACGAGCATTTATGGAGATATGAATTTATTTCTAATTACTTGACAAATTGTCAAGGTCAGCCAGCAGCGAAGTGTGTGGCACACATCCCCAGCGTTTCATATAAATAGAAGAGAGGTTGAGTGATTTGCAACTCATCTCATCACTCATCTTCTCTCTCTCCTACGCATTAGATGAGCCTCTCTCTCACAAATTGTCAAGGTCAGCCAGCAGCGAAGTGTGTGGCACACATCCCCAGCGTTTCATATAAATAGAAGAGAGGTTGAGTCATTTGCAACTCATCTCATCACTCATCTTCTCTCTCTCCTACGCATTAGATGAGCCTCTCTCTCTCACACGAGTAGCTGAAGAAGGAAGACGCAGATTTTTGGTTAGGGCAGCATTGACTTGGGTTGACCTAGCTAGCTGCAGGTGGGAAGATTGGATAGCGTTGACGAGCATGGAGGCCTTCTTGACTGCGGATTGGGTTGGGCAGCCTCTCCTAGGCTAGCCGCAGTTCTGTTCAGCACCTTTGACCAGGTTTGACCACCCCTTTGACCAGCGTTGACTGTCAAGGAGCTGCTGAAGATTTGACCAGACTTTGACCAAGTGTTGACTGCTATTTGACAGAGGTTTGTGGACTGTTTTGGGCTGCTGAAGATAGCTGTTGAAGACCGAGTTCTTCAAGTTGACTAAAAGTCAATCCGGGGCTGTTTTGACCAAGTTTGGCTTTGCTGATTTAGGGTTCTCTGCTGCTGTTATAAAATTACAGAATTCTGAATTGTACTATTTCTCTCTGCTGAACTATTGAAGATAAAAGAAGATTTGATCAAAGGGTTTTCCCGCATTGGGGTTTGTCCCTGGCTAGCCGCCACATCTTGTGTCTCTTGTCTTGGCTTGCTTTCTGTCGATCATTTAATGTTCTATCTGCATTTTACTTTATGTTGTGATTGCTAAAAAGTGGCTAATAAAAGTAAAAGAAGTAAACTGCTCTAAGCATAGAACATACCATAATTTAACAATTAACAATATTTATCAGGACTTGAAACAGCTTACTATTCCAAAGACACCCAAGAATTGCAAATCCTGTGGTGGTAGATAAGTCATTTGCTTGGAGTTACTTTGATGGAGCAAAACAAGGCAATCCAGGTCCATGCAATGTTGGAGGGGATTTGTATTTACCTAGTTGATCATATTTTTCATTCAAGTTAGTCCTAAAACATGACTAATAACTGTCTCAAGCTGCATGCAGTCCTAAACCTTATAAAATTTGTTAAGATCCTCCCAGGGGGTGTAAAGGGAAGAAGCCGAAGAGCCTATTAGAGTACTAATAGTCTAACAGTGGAGGTCATTCAATGTAAGGTGAGCTAGGTCCAATATGTTTATTATTATTAAATAAGGCCCCATGTGGTGGTTAGTATTGAACAAACGTGATGTGGTCTCATTAAAAAAAATCCACTAGGTAGTTAAGAGGGTTTTATGATTAGGGTTTGACATGTTAGCTATATAGGAATGGGGTCCTCCTTGTGAGATGTGTGGAAGAATATTGTATTTGAAGGTTAACTTACTGAAGCATCACCCAACCTTAAGAGGCATAGTGAATAGGAGTGGAAATCTTCCATAAAAGGATCAGTGTAAGGTGTTGCCCTACCTTGAGAGTATTTTGATATTAACAAAATATGGAGCATTTTTTAAATTTTTATACCTGTTTTGTGATTCAATTTCTTGGGTTAAGGATCATAACAAAATTGGCCTTGGGGAAAAATCCCAACCAAGTTACAAGTCATGGGATTCCAAACTGGTTACTGAATGTATTTTCATGAACTTTTAGAGCACAGAACCTCACTCCTAGGCCCTTGCTGGACCAGATCCTAAATGTTGCTAGGCTTTTTGAGGTACTAACGTTCAAGCATGCCTACAGGCAATTCAACTCTAAAGCTGAAAACCTATTAAAAGCAGCTGTATCAGGCCATTCTGGTTTTCTCCAGGTAGAAGGATCTGTGACAGCAATACAGGCTCCTACCTTTAGTGCTGATAGCCTGCAAGCCCAGAGTTCTTTAATTTCTGTTTTCCTAGAGAGCAGGTGATTCTCTGTGATTTTTATATGCTTACTGAGGACGTCAGATCCTCCTTTATTTTATGTTAATTGATGTAAGACTTGAACTGGAGTTTAATAGAAAGTTTAGATGCTATAGGAAGAATTTTTGGACATGCTGAATATATTTGTTATGCTGTATACTATACTACTTTTTTCTGTTTTTTGGCTAATGTGGTGACATGATATATGAAAGAGTGGCAACTGATTTTACCCTTCGGTATGGGATGTTTTTTAATGATTCCACCCATGACCTAGCACCCACAATGCTCCTTTTGATACTCACGCAGCACAGTGGACAGTCAATGTTCACTTCAGCAGATAACAGGAAAAATACCTAATTGTTAAAAGACAGTGTATGACGGAGCACAATGTTTACTTTAAAACGAGGGTTTCTATCACTCAATTGCTTGTTGTAGTACCATACTTATTATGTGCAGTGATTTTGGGACACTAGACTGGCAGTTAATGTCAAAACAAGAACTTAACAGCTTTGCACACTTTACATAACAATATCTATTCAAGCTGCAAATTGTTTAAACAGCCTCTGGTAATGTTTGTTTTGAGTAATTTTTGTACTTCGATACTGCTTTACTTCAATTATATTTCAAATGTCTTTGCTCTTAATCATTTTATTGTGTTCTTTTTTCACGTCTATAGTGATAGCAATTTTGACATTCAACAGTCTCTCACTTCTTCACAAATTTAATGCCATTTGTCACTGCCAATTGGTGCTAGTTTCCGACAGTTTATTAACAAACCAGTTACCCTTTCTGAACAGTTAGGTTTTTTACCATTGTGAGAGAGGTGGTTTCCTCCAGTTTATTTCCAATGTGCAGCAGAATTATTACACAGCAACATGCTTCCTTCTTCAGCAGAAGCTCGCACAATGATTTTTTTTTTAATCCCATATATGGCATCAGAGCAGAATGTGCAAAGCAGAATATGTGGAAACAAAAGCAGAAGAGTGGGTAGAACCTGAGGAGTGAGAAGTGAATGGCAACCAGCCAAAGGGGATTTAAGAAGAATTTGGCCAGAAGACAGCAAGGTTCGAACTCACTCTAATACCCACTGGTTCAATAGCAGAGCCATCACATAAAAAGGGATAAACCCATAGCGCCTGAAGACAGAATAAATTTGAAAGATATAAGATATGATATACAGTCAAGAAGACTGTCATATTTATTTGACATAAAGGACAAGATTATACCAAAAGATATGACCCTTCATCATAGTTAATCAATCTTAATTAATTTGGTTCATTACAATAATTCTAGAATAGCAAGACATGATTATACAAGTTCCTTCTATTTAGCATGACTTGACCAATAACCATGGATAGAGGTATATATATATATATATATATCAGCATTTACAATGTGTCCTCCTGTATCTGCTTTGAAGTAGTGCATAGGATTAGAAAGAAAAAACAATAGTAAATTATCTACAATTGTTATCTTATAACGATGCCTACCGAAGAGACATACACGAGTTGCAACAGCCACTGCTCTCAACTATGATTTATTGGTGGCATATGCAAAAAATGTGCCAAGACACATCCTGATGTGCATCCCAAGACTAACATTTTGTTGAAGCTGTTGAAATTTTTGGATCCTGATAAGCAGATTTGGCACTCAGAAACTAAAACCCTAATCTCTAGGAAACTGAAAACTCGATGCCAGTCAAAACAGTTGAATCTAAATATGTTAACCTACAAACATGACACTCTAAAAACGGGACAGAAACTACACAAAACTGAACTCTCAAAACTGCATCTGTATTCTATGTACTGGAGAAGAATTACATGTTATTGCTCAAACCACTATCTCACAAACCGACTTAGTGGAAGGCCCTGTCACTCATTTAAAGACCAAAAGGACTCTAGCTTTTACAGTGAATAATCACCCACCCAGTGGAGCACCTGGGCTAGGAGAAGAGAAACCCTAACCTAATTCTGGCCTACAGAAAAGCACCCTGATCTGCAAGATGAAACTGCCTAGGATAAAGCACCTCAAGGAGAGAGGATCACGCACCTCAAGGAGAGAGGATCACACATGCAAACATGCATGTCTCCATAAAAGTTGCACCCTACCTAATCTGGAAAATGCGAATGCACAGAAGTGTTGAGTTCTATAACAACATCCGGTATCTCAGCAAAAGAGAGCATCTATAATAATTCTGGAAAAACAGCTAACTATTGACAGAACAACAACCCAATCTAAAATAAGAAAAGGCAAGTGTTGTTCAAAATATAACAACATACTAAAAACTGAAAGTGAACTAAATCTAGCACATGCATATCTAGGCAACCATGTGCCCTTGGCTTCGGTGTATGCACCCACTGCTCCTGCACCTCCTCATATTGTTGTTGCCCACACAACTGCACCTTCTCTAATCATTGTACAATACATTGTGTTGGAATTGTCAAGTGTGTCATACATAAGGAGAACCAACTACCATGCAATCAGGTACAGAAAACCAACACTCCATTTGTGAGGAACGTGTTCTCCAACAACCAAGACACTCTCTCAATATCTTGAACCTCCCCTCAGCTAGGGGTTTGGTCAAACTGTTAAACACCTATGAACTTAAAGAAACATAACCCTAGATCACTGCTCCCTTTTGTACTCGGAAGTCTCTTCAAAATATTCAAGGTGTAAATCACTTACACAAGGAAAACTTCATCAGCAACCTGCCAACCTCCTACATCCTTCACGTCAACTTCACTAATCAGAATATTAATATACCACGACACAAACTGCTCGGAACATCCTCAAATGATAAACTCATCTACTTACAAGACCAAGATAAGTGGATCAAGAATTAGAATATGCATTAAACTTGGAAAGGACCAACATGAGTAAAAACACATCGATCCTAAATATCAGACTCGTGGTGCATGCATTAGCCCATGCAGGACCTTCTTCAATCTGAATTCATGAGTATCTTGCCCTTGCACTTCAAAGCCTTCACTAATTAAAGAAAAACCTTAACAAGATCAACTCAATCTTTCTAGTAGAATTCTTTGGTAACTGGAGTAAGAGTGTCATCAAGGTCAACTCCCTCTTTTTCAGAGAATCCTTTGGCAATGACCCTGTCTCGATACTCTTTTGATACTCCCATTAGCTACATGCATGGAATCAATAATTTATTCCATGGTGAGTTTCGAAACTGTTTCCAGAAAGCTCGAAAGACACTCCTCCATCACGATATCCTGTGATACCTCCTCTATTGGAGGTAAGTAGGCTGTAAAGGCCACCATCTCAAACATCTCTAGCCAAAACTCAACCAGCATCAGGGTTGCATTTTCTAATAATCACCTGTTGGCCATCAAACCTGGCCATACACTGTAGATATGTCATGCAAGAAACTAAAAGGACTCTTTGTTAAACCAGAAACATACAAGGCATCGCCTAAAGGCATGCAAAAAGAGACTGAGCCCAACCCAATAACTAGACAACTGGCATCATTGCATAACTCCAGCTGCATGCCATCACCACGTTCTTGTAGTCTATTGAATGCCTTCTTGTTGAAGCTCATATGTCTGGATACTCCATTGTCCACATACCCACTACACTAGAAACAGTGTTAGTGAAAGACATAATACTATGGAGAAAGTTGTCCTAAGATGTTAACTCATCTGTTCTGACTAAAGTTTATGCACTCCCTACAAACACCTGCTGTTGTTGCTTGGCATTCATCCTCTCAGGGCACTGAGATGTGTAGTGGGCCAGTGGCCCATCTTGTGGCACCTGAATCACTTCACATGACTCAAGTCTTTCCTCCCTTGGTTCAAAGAATCTAATTCTTCAAACTTTCCCTTCTTGTTGATGTTTGTAGCTCAGACAGGTACTCCACACAGATCTAAGTGTCATGGCAGGTGGATTTCATCCGAAGTCCTCACCTTAGTAATTCATTTTAATTAAAGGAATTGTTAAAGTGAAATGCCCTTTTATAAAAGTGAGTTTAATCCAATGAAATCTAAAGGTTTTTACATTGGTGAATTAGATGAATCTTGATCTTTGATTTGGACATAATCTCAACCGTCAATCTCATTAAGAGATTAGGGTTATGGAGACATAGTCATCAAGCTAGTTTTATTTAAAACTAAGAAACTAATCTGTGAATGCTAAGCAAAGAACTGAAAACTGAACTTTAACTTCAATCCACAAATATACTGAGTTTACTAACTAGCATGCAGCAGAAATAAGGAACAAATGAAGACAAACACACCTGAACACAACAAATTTTACCCAGGGAGCCCCAACTGGGGAAATCCTACAACTGTGTGTTCTCTTTATTTTTCTTCAACAATAGCAAATTCAGAAAATTACATGAAGAGGGAAAAGACTTCCCTTCACTTAGAAATCGACCAACACACTTTGCTCACCAATTAGACTCTATCTACCCCACTTAACCTCACTCTTTTGTGCAGCACGAGTTCCGTACAGCCTCATATGGCCTTCTACACAGCTGCTCTGCGCAAGCACACACGCACTGCTGCTGGAAACATGATTCTAGAAGTTTTGATGGCTGTACGGCCTCCTTTCTCTTGCTGGTCTGCGCTATGTGGAAAACCTTAGTGCTGGAATTTGCTATGCTCTATTGCTGAAGAGAGAAAACACCAATCTGATGCATAAACAACCAAGTTTATGCCCTTTTTCCCTCTTAGAAATCGACCTGGGCCCACCAGTCCCACAAAGGGCTGAGATTAAGTCTCCCTGGACGGCAGAGATCGCTCCAATTCTTGATTACAGGAAAATTTAAATTTTCCTAAGTCAAGGAATAATAATAAAAAAGCATATCTGCACCTTGATCCCACTTGTGGGTTCCTCTGACAAATTTAGTGCACCTGCTAAATTTAGCTAAATCCTTCCTCCTCTAACTCCATTTAACACTCCCTCTTAGAGAGGAAGGTGTTCTGAACTACACCCAGTTTGTCCCTAAAATGGACAAAGCTCCCTCTTGGCAAATCCTTGGTCAATATATCTGTTGTCCGCTTCGTTGTAGGAATGTACTGAAATCTGATCTTGCCCCTTTGAACACAATCTTTGATATGGTGATGCTGGATCTCGATGTTCTTGGAGCAGTAATGGATGGATTGTCAGAGACCTTAATGCAGCTCTGGTTGTCACAGTGTATGACTGTAGGCTCCAATGTCTGACTGAAAAGCCCAACAAGCAGCTTTCTCAACTAGATGGCCTCACAAGTAGCCAGACTGGCAGACATGTATTTGGCCTCAACTAAGCTCAGTGCCATTGATCTTTGCTTCCTGCTGAACCAAGAAACAGTTGTTGAACCAGCACTAAAGGTGCAACTTGAAGTACTCTTCCTCTCTATGGAACCTCCTGCCCAATCTGCATCTGTGAAACCTTTCAACTTCACTCCATCAACCTGTTTGTACAAAAACCATAATCCACTTTGCCTCTAAGGTACCTGAGGATATGTTTGGCAGCAACCCAATCCACTCTAGTAGGTTCAACCATTAACTAGCTCAACTTATTCACTGCATAGCAAATGTCAGGTTGCCTGTTCACAAAATACATCAACGACCCAATCAATTGTCTATAGAGCATGGCATCAACTTGCTTTGCTCTACTAGCACCTACCTTCTTCCAGTTTGTCACTAGAGGTGTGGCCATGGGCCTACAACTTGAGAATCTCTGGAGCGTACTTGCCCTATCCCAAGAAAATTTGTCCATCACCCTACCAAACCTCCAACCCAAGGAAATAGTGCATAGGCCCTATATCCTTCATGTCAAACTCTACTGCAAGATCCTTCTTATAGTCACTGATGAGCTTCTCGCACCCTATCAGTATGAGGTAATCTACATACAACAAAAGAATGAGAGGCTACCCCCCAACCATAATGTAGTATAGGTTAGGGTCAGCTTCACTCTTGGTGAAGCCCAGTCCCATAGGATAGATGTCAATGCAAGAGTACCACGCTCACGAGGGCTGCTTGAGCCCATATAGAGCTCTCTTGAACTTGCACACGTGTCTCCCTACTATGTGCCTCAAACCCCTCTAGCTGCTCAGTGTAAACCTCTTCCTCAACCACACTGTTAAGGAACGCAGTCTTCATGTCCATTTGGTGGATCTTTCACCCCATCTGCACTACAAGTGTTATAATGGTCCTAATGGACGAATAGCGGGGCACTCGGGTGGAAAAGTCTCGTCGTAGTCAATGCCCTCCACCTGAGAGAACCCTTTGGCTACAAATCTAGCCTTGTACTTCTCCACACTTTCGTCTGCTCCATGCTTGATCTTGTAGAGCCATCAAGATCCAATCACAAATTTTCCCTCTGGCCTTAGCACAATCTCCCAGACATCATTTTGCATGATGGAAGCGCACTCCACCATAACATCATGCCAAACCTTGTAACTAGAGGGATCTGAGTCTAAAGCCTCAATCATCAATGCCATATAACCTGTGTATCTTTGTGGTTGTTTGCTCTGCCTGAATGTAGAGCTAGGTGCCCCAACCCTTTCCTAAGCCTTCGAGATCAACTAATCAGTGCACCTCGGCTTTCTTTTGCCTGTGCTAGGTGTCACTGCTGAAGTGGGCCCTGCTCGCTCCTCTCTCCCCTCCTGCTCCTGCACTGCCTCCTCAACTAATTGTTTTACGACCTACCCAATAACTATCTGTGA
Source organism: Pinus taeda (assembly GCA_000404065.3). NCBI lineage: Eukaryota > Viridiplantae > Streptophyta > Pinopsida > Pinales > Pinaceae > Pinus > Pinus taeda. The sequence goes on from APFE030190994.1 coordinate 145,687, forward strand.
TGTGGTCTGAGGAGCCATTTCCTCCTCAATGGCTCCTCAAACTTGACATCACGCTTGATAACTATCTTCCTTGGTGCTAGTACGTACGCCTGTACGCCTTGGATGTCTCACTGTAGCCCACGAAAATGCATTTTTCTGTTGTAGGCTCCAACTTCTTCTGACCCTCTGAAGGTATGTGGCAAGAAACTAAACTACCAAAAATCTGGAAGTGAGAAACATCTGCCTTCTTGTCAGTTGTCAGTGAATTCCTCCTCTGGTGTAACTCATCCAAGCACCTTATCTAGACTCCTGTTTTGCAAAAGCTTGAAAGACTGTAGCATTATATGCCTGCCTAAATAAATAATGGTAATCCCTGGTCATGCAACATGGCCTTGACCGCTCCAACAATAATCTTGTTCTTGCGCTCTGCCACCCCGTTCTGTTGAGGGTTATAGGGTGTGGTGAGATCCCTCCTAATGCCCCCTTGGCACACAAATCCTTGAAGGCATTGGAGATGTACTCCCCACCGTTATCTTATCTCAGTGCTTTGACCTTCTTTCCTGTTTGCTTTTCCACCAATGCTTTGAACTCGAGGAACTTTGAGAAAACCTCGTCTTTCTTCTTCATGAAGAAGATCCATGTCTTCCTCGAATGATCATCAATGAAGGTGACATAGTACCTGTATCCCATGAGGGATGGAGAAGAGAATGGACCACAAACGTCTTAATGAACCAAGTCCAAGACGCCCTTGGCTCGGTTTTCACTGTTGGGAAAGGACGTCATGGTGTACTTGCCAAGTGTGCAACCCTTGCACACATCATGTTGGTTTGTGTTGAACTTTGGCAACCCTGTGGCTATCTCCTTGAGGATTTTCAGCACTCCATGGTGTAAATGGCCCATACACTTGTGCCATAGCTCCCTAAGGTCTCAAACCTGCTCTTGTGCTCTGCCACCCCGTTCTGTTGAGGGTTATAGGGTGTGGTGAGATCCATCCTAATGCCCCCTTGGCACACAAATCCTTGAAGGCATCGGAGATGTACTCCCCACCGTTATCTTATCTCAGTACTTTGACATTCTTTCCTGTTTACTTCTCCAACAATGCTTTGAACTCTAGGAACTTTGAGAAAACCTCGTCTTTCTTCTTCATGAAGAAGATCCATGTCTTCCTCGAATGATCATCAATGAAGGTGACATAGTACTTATATCCCATGTTAGGGTCCCACCCTAACCCCCTTATCTATGTAATGGGACCACGTCATAGTCAAGAGTCAATAAAGCCCATATTAATAATTGTAAGTGGTTAATCCGCAATTAATAGCGGAACCACAGTTAGTTGCAAATGGGTCGTAGTATTAGATAGATGGTATTAATAATACCACGGTATTGGCCCGTGGTATTGCATGTAGGAGTCATATATAAAGGATCGAAACTCCCTGCGAGGAGCATCGTGTCTTATTTTGTAATCGAGCTCTGCTCTATTAGAGGTTGCCCCCTCGAAGAGGCAAGTGAACATTACTCTCTCAATAATAAAATCATTGTTATTCTGTGTTCTGGGTATCTTTTCTTTGCATATTATGTATTTGGGTATCATTTGCAGGTTAAGAGCATAACAAGTCGTATCAGAGCACTTTCCAGGGCTGATGGGATCTCCATTTCGTAGAAAAAATTTTTTTTGCCTAGAGACGTGTTCCGGCGTCTTTAAACCACAGGATCTATCGTTGAGCGCATAAATCTGCGAATTTGGGGAGGCATGCACGCAATAAATACAACAGGTGGTCATGTCTATTGGACTCCCTTGTAACCCCTGTGGGTACCACTTCGAGTAGTAGCGCATTAGACAGAACCGCGCACGGAATGTCTTCCACGTACCCTCTGGGTATATCGGAAGCCCCCTAGGATCCTTTGAAACCTCACCATAGATAAACCGTCGGCTGTCTCGCGGCTACAATACACTGAGAACAGCACTCAAAGAGATTACTCACCCGTACGATAGGGTAGTCGAGTTGTACGGCTAAGGGTACGGTCGATCCTCCTTAGTTAGAGCCCTGAAACATTGGGTCGAGTACTACTGCCAGACCCTTATGTATATTGCGATCTGTAGCACCTGACACTCCTCAAGACCCTATTTCCTTTTCTTTTTAAGCATCATCTCTTCCAGATCCGCTTGAGCAAAGGAGTGCAGCAGCAGCAGACAT
>APFE030190994.1:151719-213404 GCA_000404065.3 Pinus taeda
CAGCATGTAGATCTACTCTTGCAACTGCTCCGCAAGCATAAATTATTTGTCAAGATGTCCAAGTGTTCGTTTGGCATGGCAGAAGTAGAGTATTTGGGCCACATTGTGGGGTGTGAAGGTGTCAAGGTGGACCCAAAAAAGATCCAGACAATGCAGGAATGGCCTCAACCTAAGACCTTGAAGAGCTTGCGAGGATTTTTGGGTCTCACAGGCTATTATCGTAAATTTGCCCGCAACTATGGTCGCATAGCGAAGCCCCTCACCCAACTCCTAAAGAAAAATTATTTCTTCTGGAATGAGGAAGCACAACAAGCCTTTACAGCTCTAAAAAATGCCATGTGTTCCACTCCAGTTTTAGCACTCCCTGACTTCACCAAATCTTTCTTCATTGAATGTGATACTTCCAGAACAGGTATTGGGGCAGTTTTAATGCAGGAAGGGCGACCGTTGGCCTTCACAAGCCAGCAACTCAGTGAGAAGAATCAGGGCGAATCTACATACGAGAAGGAAATCATGGCCATCTTACATGCAGTTGACACCTGGCGACCTTATTTATTGGGGCGACATTTCCAAATCCGCACAGATCATCACAGTCTTAAATATTTTTTGGAGCAACGTCTATCCTCCCCACAACAAAATAAATGGCTAGCCAAAATGCTGGGATATGATTATGAGATCATTTACAAGAAAGGGAAAGACAATAGTGTAGCAGATGCATTATCTCGCCAATTTGAGGAGGAAAGTACCCTGCTATCTATTTCCCTCCCCATTCCAGAATGGATTGAAGAAGCTCGCAGAGAATGGTTTTCACACCCCGAGCTCTCCCAACTCATTTCCCAATTACAGGCCGATCCAAATTCCACCAAGGGCTACTCGTGGCAGGATGATATTCTTCGCTACAAGGACAGAGTTGTAATATCACCAACATCCACCTTCAAAAGTCGCATTTTGGCAGAGATGCAGTCATCTCCCATTGCAGGACATTCGGGCTTTGATAAGACGTATGCTCGCACCAAAAGATCATTTTTCTGGACAGGCATGAAAAAGGACATCCTTACCTTCGTAACCGAATGTGAGGTCTGTCAACGCCACAAAGAGGAAACAATCAACACACGAGGCACCTTACAACCATTGCCCATTCCAGCATCCATTTAGACATAAGTTTCTATGGATTTCATTACAGGTCTTCCAAAGTCAGGGAACAAGTCAGTCATCATGGTGGTTGTGGACCGATTGTCGAAGTATGCTCATTTCTGCGCTCTCCCCCACCAGTTTACACCCACCTTGGTTGCTCAAACTTTCATGGATCAGATCTTCAAATTGCATGGCATGCCCATTTCTATTGTGTCCGACCGCGACCCGATCTTCACCAGCAATTTTTGGCAGGAACTCTTCAGAATACAAGGCACTCAGCTAAAACTCAGTACTTCTTACCATCCACAAACAGATGGTCAAACTGAAGAAGTCAACAAATGTCTAGAAACCTACCTTAGGTGTTTTACTTCAGAAAAACAACACCTTTGGGTACAGTGGCTACCTCTGGCCGAATGGTAGTATAACACCAACCATCATGCCACCACCAAAATGACTCCATATGAAGTAGTATATGGTCAACTCTCGCCTTCACCTACTTCATATCTCAAGGGCTGCTCAAAAGTCCAAGCAGTGGGTCAAATCCTACAACACCGCGCAACTATGCTCGCCCATCTTCGAGATAATCTTCATCAAGCTTAGAAACGCATGAAGCAACAGGTAGACCAACATCGCTCATAGCGCCAATTTCAAGAAGGGGATCAGGTCTTTTTACGGCTCCAACCATATAAGAAAACATCACTCAAAGACAAAGGATGTCATAAACTCTCTCCCAAATTCTACGGACCATATCAAGTACTTCAACGCATTGGAGAAGTGGCCTACAAGTTGGCTTTGCCACCTACTGCAAAAATCCATCCAGTTTTTCATGTCTCATGCCTCAAGAAAGTGATTGGGAATAATTGCAGAATTCAGACTAGTCTACCGGAATTAGACGAAGAAGGATCCATCTAGCTTCAACCGGAACAGGTCCTCGACACACGAGTCAAGCAACTGCGCGGCCGCATGATTAAGGAAGTCCTAGTCAAATGGAAAGACACCTCTCCAGAATATGCAAATTGGGAGCCAACCACTATTCTGCAACAGTTTCCGCAGCTTCAACCTTGAGGACAAGGCTAGTCTTAAAGGGGTGGGCATGTTAATGTTAGGGTCCCACCCTAACCCCTTATCTATGTAATGGGACCACGTCATAGTCAAGAGTCAATAAAGCCCATATTAATAATTGTAAGTGGTTAATCCGCAATTAATAACGGAACCACAGTTAGTTGCAAATGGCCGTAGTATTAGATAGATGGTATTAGTAATACCGCGGTATTGGCCCGTGGTATTGCACATATGAGTCATATATAAAGGATAGAAACTCCCTGTGAGGAGTGTCGTGTCTTATTTTGTAATCGAGCTCTGCTCTATTGGAGGTTGCCCCCTCGAAGAGGCAAGTGAACATTACTCTCTGAATAATAAATTCATTGCTATTCTGTGTTCTGGGTATCTTTTCTTCGCATATTCTATATTCTAGGTCTCTTTTCTTCGCATATTCTGTATTTGGGTATCATTTGCAAGTTAAGAGCATAACATCCCATGAGGGATGGAGAAGAGAATGGACCACAAACATCTGAATGAACCAAGTCTAAGATGCCCTTGGCTTGGTTTTCACTGTTGGGAAAGGACATCATGGCATACTTGCCAAGTGTGCAACCCCTGCACACATCATGTTGGTCTGTGTTGCACTTTAGAACCCGTGCGGCTATCTCCTTGAGGATTTTCAACACTCCATGGTGTAAATGGCCCATACGCCTGTGCCATAGCTCCCTAAGGTCTTAGACCTGCTCATGGCCCTCTTTGCTACTCAAGGTCGTGGTTCTTCACACACCCCAAGCTACTTCATGGCTCCAGAAGTTAAGGGCTTGAGGTATGTCTTTCCTCTGTTGAAGATAACCTCATAACCATTGTCCTCTAGGGTTGAACTGAAACAAGGTTCTTCTTAAGACTTGGAACATAGATGACATCCTTGAGATGAAGAGGGTTACCAGACTTCCTCTCAAACTTGACAAAACCTACGTCGTTGGTCAAGTTCCTGCCATCATCTCCTAGCTCAATATGAAACTGCACGTCCTTCTCCGTCAACTGGTTGAAATATTTGTTATTCCCAGTCATACGGCTGCATGCTCCACTATCAATGCACCATATGTTGTTGGCTACTCAGCTTGCCATGCAAGCTATAAACGAGAACTCATTTTCAAATTTGGAACTAAACTCGTCCACCTTTGCGAAAGCTGCCACTTGGTCCTTCTTGGACCCCTTCTTCCTCTGAGGACACTTGATGGCGTAGTGTCCGAACTGATGGCACTGGAAGCATTTTATCTTGTTGAGATCCTTCTTTTCTTTCTTGCCTTTGGAGTTGGACTCAGCCCATCATGCACTCTTCATGTGTTTGGCCTTGTCCCCTTTGCCAACTAGTGTAAGTTATCCTCGTCCTCATGCTCAACATGACTTCCAAATCTCCACTTGGACACAATCACCCCACAACCTCTCCGAGTCTGGAAGGTTTTCTCTGCCACTCCCTATGCACTGGAAGTTATCCCAAGATTTGTGAAGCCCTAATAGTGCAAGACTCACAATCTGCTTCAGGCACTGTCTCCCCCACATCAGCCAACTCATCCTTCACCTGGGTGAACCTGGTGAGATAAGAGATTATGATCTCAAACTTGCCCATCCAAATATTTCTAAGTTTGTCCTTTAGCACAAGTTTTCTAGCCTCACTTGAGCCTTGGTATAAGTTTAAAATGGTTGTCCACATTTCTTTGGCAGTCTTCTAGCAAGAAAGATGTGGTACAATGTGGTCTATGACTCCCTCAAGAATGATCCTTCTCACTTTGGCATCATTCTTGTTATGTCGAGCCAACTGCTGGGGGTCAGTTGGTGTGGTTGGTTGGTTCTCCACAAACTCCTTCAAACCTTGCTCCTCTAGCACCACAGTAATCCTCTCCTTCCATGAGCAGAAATTTGTTGCTCCCTCCAAACTGTGCTCTGGTCTCAAACCCTGGTAAGACATTTTGTTGGTCAAAATTTTCAAAAACCCTAGCACACTAGACTAACTGGAAAATCTGCACTCTAAGGGTCAAAACCCTAGGTCACACTACTAGAAACCCTAGTGCAACCCTTCAACTGTAATGTGCCTCTCCTTCTGCGCCTTAGCCTGTTCCTGAGGTCGAAACAAGGGTGTTGGTCTTCACTCAGAGACGTTGCTCTGATAACATGTTAGTTTTCTTTAAAGCTCAGCAACTAATCTGTGAACCATGCTAAGCAAAGAGCTGAAAGCTGAACTTTAACTTCAATCCACAAATATACTGAGTCTACTAACTTGCATGCAGTGGAAAATAAGGAACAACTAAAGACAAACACACCATAAAACTGAACACAACAAATTTTACCCATAAAACCCCAACTGGGGAAAACCTGCAACTGTGTGTTCTCTTTATTTTTCTTCAGCAATAGCAAATTCAGAAAATTACATGAAGAGGGAAAAGACTTCCCTTCACTCAGAAATCTACCAGCACACTTCTATGCACCAGTTAGACTCTATCTACCCCACTTGGCCTCCCTCTTATGCACAGCATGAGTTCCATACAATCTCATACGGCCTTCTGCACGGCAGCTATGCGCAAGCACACATGCACTGCTGCTGGAAACACGATTCTGGAAGTTTTGATGGATGTACGGCCTCCTTTCTCTTGCTGGTCTGTGCTGTGTGGAAAACCCCAATGCTGGAATTCACTATTCTCTATTGCTGAAAAGAGAACACACCAATCTGATGCAATACGGCCTTCTGCACCTTTTTCCCCTCTTAGAAATTGACCTGGACCCACCAGTCCCACAAAGGACTAAGATTAAGTCTCCCTGGATGGTTGAGATCGCTCCAATTCTTGACTATAGGAAAATTTAAATTTTCCTATGTCAAGGAATAATAAAAAAAGTAAATCTGCTCCTTGGTCCCACTTGTGGGTCCCTCTGCCAAATTTAGTGCACCTCTTAAATTTAGCTGAACCCTTCCTCCTCTAACTCCATTTTGTACATCAATGGTCAATTCATTTGGTTAATAACTCAAGATTATAAAACCAAGGCTAAGTAAAGGAGAAAAAGACACAAAAGATAGACATTGAGTAATCTCAGCAAGGGTGATAAAGGAATTTCATCCAATGATCAGGTCCAGGAGGACAACAGGCAGAAAAATGCAGCAGAGTGATCAGCCCACACAGCAGGCCATAGCTGGAAGCTGAGTTGCAGGTTGAGGACCGTACAGGTGGGCAATACAGCAGCCGCAGCAGTCCACACATGACGGGGCCTTACAGCAGCCGTACATGGGGGATGTACAACATGAACAGGTGTGATACAGCCGTAGAGGAGCCCGCAGGTTTGTACAACAGACCAGCAGGTCAGGGGTTTGATACAGGCTAATTTGGGAGGCCAGTACTGGCCATACAGGCGCCCAATAAATTCTGAAATTTTTCCTGTAGCTTGCATTTGTTTTCAGTGAGCCATTTTCCCAGTAAGGGAGCTTCTGTGAGTTTTGATATTATTTTTAATGAGAAGCTGATTTGAGGGGCAGAAATATTTTGCTGTATTTTGTGGAAATTGGTTTCATTTGCTTCCCCTATAATTTTTATTTTTCCAGTTAAAATCCCAATGAGTGAATTTTATTCTGTGAGCTATATTAAATTTAATTTTCAGGAAGGAATCACAAGGAAATAATTTGTCAAGTTCTAGGGTTCGAAAAAATAACACTTCTAACCCTCCCAGGTCCTTTCATGCCTCCTTTCTTCATCTTCTTGATGAGGGCTAGGTTCTTGACTTTTTGGTTGAAGCAAACCCTAAGGGTCACCACCTAGATGAAATCATCTCAATGCTTCTGAAAGTTAGGAATCTTTTCACATGCATAGACACCCCAAACATAATTTCCAAGGTGAAGAGAACCTATTTACTGCTGTAAGCACCAACTCTTCATCTTTCACCTTCACCTCAATGGTAGCAAGTTAATCTCAAAGCTCAATAATCTCCATCAAGGAAGTAGCCACAATCTCTGTATTGCTCATGTATGTAGCAATGGGTTTGTTCTTTAGTAGCGTCTTGCAAGAGATGTTCACTTTAGTATAGAGTAATGAAGGCATCATACATCTCCTTCGATGTCTTCTTCTCTCCGATGTGAAAGATCAAATGGTCCTTCACGAAATCAAGGATGATTCACTTGGCCATCTTCTAATTTTGTTTGGCCAAATGGGCAGTGTCAGTGGGTGCTGCAACATTTATCTCCACAAGACTCCAAAGGTCAACCTCCTCCAATAGCAGCTCCTCAAGTTGGTGTAAAGTTGGAAGCACCTCCTCAACGATCACACTCTCTAAGACTAAGACTAGTCATCTCTGCAACTCCTAAAATCACATTTCAACATATAAATCAGCCACTAAAGAAATTAAATCTGTAACCTATCCCAAGTGCAAATCACTAATCATAGGCGTAAAACTGCTTCAGTCACTGAAGGTCTGTACGCATCGCACCCACTGAAATAAATTAGCCACCTATCTTTGTGCCTATCTCATGCAACAAATTAACTCCAATCACTAGGGCAACTAGGACATCACACCCGACAACGTATCACAGGTCTTGGTGCCTATCTCAAGCACAGATCAGCTTCAAACACAGAAGCTCAAGCATCACACCTGCTGAGATCCTCCAACAGCTCGTTCTCAGAGGCAGCCCACTCCATGTACAGATTTGGAAAACCTCATAAAAGATGCTCTGATGCCATGTTGAATTTTTCAGATTATAGCAAGCATATTCTGCACTCAGAAACTAAAACCCTAATCTCTTGGAAACTGAAAACGTAAAGCCAATCATAACAGTAGAATCTGAATATAATAATCTGAAAACAGGACAACAAGTACACAAAACTGAACTCTCAATACTGCATCTGTATTCTATGTACTGCCAAAGAATTACATGTTATAGCTCAATACTGTCTCACACACCAATTCAGTGGATGACCCTGACACTCTTTTATAGACTAAGACAACTCTATGGTTTACAATGATGAATCTCCATCCCAATGGATCACCTATGCTAGGAGAAGAGAAACCCTAACCTAATTCTGGCCTAGAGAAAAGTACCCAGTTCTGCAAGTGGAAATTGCCTAGCATAGAGTGCCTCAAGGAGAGAGAGGCTCACACATGCATGCCTCTTTGAAAGCTGTGCCCTACATAATCTGGAAAATGCTAATGCAGAAAATTGCTGAGTCCTAGAATAACAGCAGCTAACTCAACTAAAGAAATTGCCTGTGCTAATTCTGGAAAACAGCTAATTATAGAAAGAATCAGAACCTTATCTAAATAAGAAAAGGCAGGTGCTATTCCAAATATAACAGCATATTAAAAACTGAAAAGGGACTAAAACTAGCACACCTAGGCAAGCATGCACCTTCTACTTCAGCCTATATACCCACTGCTCCTGTGCCTCCTTTACACTGCTGCCCCACGAAACTGCACCCTCTCTAATCACTGTCCAATCAGCTGTGCTGGAACTGTCAAGTGCATTGTACAGAAGGAGAACCAACTGCCGAGCAGTCAGGTACAGAAAACAAACAGAAGCATACCTCTAATGGATGAGGCTTTGAAAAAGAAAAACCTGGCTGATGTTGAACGATAGAACAACCCATTAGCTTTATATTCTACTTAAGGTTGTGATAATTAATGATGCGCTCAAACTACAAAAAATGCAAAGGCATCAATTCTGCATAGTGAGAATCTGTCCCACAAAAGATTTCCTATGTGTTGTCAACTAATGACTGCAAACCAGAAAAATGATGGTGAGGTTTCCAAGAAATTATCCATGGAGAAATGGGAAGAAAGAGCATGCCTAGTGTGTGGGAAAAAAAAGGCAGGCACCCATTTGTTGATTGTTAGGCCCCCATCTCTTAGTGCCTGTACCCCTGCGAGACTGAACAACATTTCTTGATGTGCTGCATAGCATATGCCCGAATCAGAGAGAGGTTGAATCTACAAATTATTAACGGAAGCATTTGAGGGGGAATCAAGTGGGAGATATGGCAACAGGTTGCAAGAATGATGTGCACAAGAGACAGATTTCCAAGATCGGCCACAGAAGGGTAGTTAGCTCTCAACATGGAGCGAAATGGCTGAGTCCCAATGAGAAGTCCAAAACTTCTTTGTACTGTGATCTGGCTCTTGCCTGTATTGTGCTTTCTTCTTTCATTGTAATTTTCTGCCTTCGATCTCATGAAATTGTAGCACCCAAATGTGGACAGTTTAATAAAAGTTATCTATCTTATCTCTGGTGCCACTTCTGTTTGATTACGAGATGAGCTGAAAATAATAAACAGCCAAATTTGATAGCCTGGGCAATGAGATGTAACGTGTCAATTGGATCTAGAAAATGCTATCCTTCCCACCGCAGATTCTGTTTGTGTTTGTTTAAGTAACATGACAAAGCTTTGATGCTCAGTTTGTTTCCCAGGAAATGCATTATGTGGAAATTAAAAATGTAATAAAAATAAAAGGGATGTCATAAACCAAAAATTGCAAATTTGTAAAGAGATATGGCTCTTTGGCTTTGTTCTAGCCTAATCTGTCTCAAAAATGGAAGCATTATGGGGTCTTGATACCCGATATACTAAAGTTTTTGCAAATGTATTTCAGTCTGGGAAAGCCTGTGACTTCAAAAGACAGAGATCATTGTCTGGCATGCAAAGTTCGCTTGTGCATATATTATAAATTGTTCATGTCTAAAAAAAATAACTCCCATAATATACCTTCCATTCGTATCACAGAAAATAGTGTTTGGGCCATAATATAGAAAGTGACCTCAAAATAACTTACGTGCGACTGAAGGTTGCCATGGACCTTGACCATGTTCCAGTCTCATTCTGGAGCGGGCGAACAGAAACAGGAGCATCTGCTCCACTTCTGCAAGCATACGACAGAGGCGTCGAGATTCGAAAGAGGGACTTGGAAGACTTAGCTCTTAATGCAGCAGCCGCCGCCATCTGCTTAAAAACCTATAAGGCAGCACCCGGAATCGCGTCAAAGGAATGAATACACGATCAATATTGTGTTTTAATAATTGTGACCCAAAACTTCTTCTAGTCCTGAGTAGTTTACACGCATTCGTTCTGCCCTTATTTTTTACTCCTTTTCAGGGGAACTGTGTCTGCATGAATTGTGATGGGCTGCTTCGTGTCTGAGTGAAAACTCGACTTAGGGTTCTGAGAAGCAGCTGCCAAATCAGGTCTGGTTTTCTACTCCAGCGACTGTGGCTGTCGGAATCAGCGCGAGTGGCCTAACACGGGGCTACCCTGCATCTCCAAAACATTTTTTTACCTTCCCAAACGCGCTTGAACCTCCCTCTAATGGGACAAGACTACGTTGTACCTCTGTGTATGAATCTATCGAGTGGGCAGAGCCGCTGCTCTTCTTTAACTGCCCTAGTTGTGTTTGCAAATCTTCATGAGGTTTATCAGAGGTTTATCAAAGTCAGACTAGAGGGTACTGCAGTGATTTATTAAAAATAAATAATTATGGATTACAAAATCAAAGCACACATTAACCACCATAGGCCAAGCAAAAACTCAAAAACTTCTTGGTAATTTATATGACACATTAGGTTTATAGTATATGTATCAAGACCAAGGGTACTGCAGTGATTTATTAAAAATAAATAATTATGGATTACAAAATCAAAGCACACATTAACCACCATAGGCCAAGCAAAAACTCAAAAACTTCTTGGTAATTTATATGACACATTAGGTTTATAGTATATGTATCAAGACTAAATTAGAAATAAATAAGAAATAATATGTTAATGTTTACTAGATTAAAAATACTCTATAAATTAAATTCAGACTTGAGGGTACTGCTGTGATTTATTAATATTACAAAATTAAGATACACATTAACCACCATAATAGTGGTTTTCTTAAAACTAATTTTAGAAGCCCAAGCAAAAACTTTTTAGTAATTTATAAGACATATTATCCATTATTATGGTTTATAGTATATTTATCAAAATCAAATTAAAAATGAATAAAAAATAATATTTTAACGTTTACTAGATTAAAAATAGTCACTCCCGTGATTTATTAAAAATAAATAATTATTGATTACAAAATCAAGGTACATATTAACCACCATAACACTGGTTTTTTTAAAACAAACTTTTAAAGGCCAAGCAAAAACTTCTTGGTAATTTATATGACACATTATCAATTATTATGGTTTATTATACATTTATCAAAACCAAATTAGAAATAAATAAGAAACAATATTTTAACGTTTACTAGATTAAAAATAGTCTATAAATCAGAGTCAAACTTGAGAGTACTGCCGTGATTTATTAAAAATAAGTAATTATTGATTACAAAATCGAGGCACACGTTAATAACAGTCGTTTTCTTAAAACGAACTAAGGCCAAGCAAAAACTTCTTGGTAATTTTACCACACATTATCATTATCAGTTATTATGGTTTATCATATATTTATCAAAACCAAATTAGAAATAAATAAGAAATTATATTAAGGTTTACGAGATTAAAAATAGCCTATGAGATCATTAGTTTATTGTTTTTTGGTTTTTGTAATTCAATCATTTCCTATTCAAATTGATGATGAGTTGTCCCAACTTTCCAACAATCCCCTCGCTAAAAAGACAATGCCAAGAAACTTATGCTAACATGTTCTCATAACTTTCTCTGATGTCTTTGAATGCATCAAATTCCAAAATGAAATGTTTTTCCAATTCCACGGCCCCAGACATGCAAAATGTACACACCCGTTCTTCCCAAGCTTCTTTATGCCTTTTCCACCATCATGTTTCACACCGAAATTGATGCAAGTTGGTCCTTAATTGAGCAATAAGAACCTTTGCCCTCCACAAAATGCTAGCTACACTGAACTCTTTTTTGTTGTAGATCACACGCATGGTTGAATTCCTCAATGTAGTACTTCTTTCTACCCAACTCTTGTCCCCATACCTTTTTACGAAACTTCTCCATAAAAAAATCCTTTAGCTCATTGCTATTTGTGGGACACGCATTGAGGTAGATATTCCATTTTTGCATCCATGTATAGTTTTGTTTCATCCATGTTTTCTTTCCTTCACTCATGTCTTCATTAAAGATAACATTAGGCCATCTACCTACTCTCATTTGCTCAATTCTTTTTAGATATCTTATGAGCCACACCATAGCAATTGCTTCAATGGGAGTTGCTCCTGTTTCACTCAACATTATCTCATAAGGTACTAAACTTTTTATTTTGAACTTGCACATGATCAAGCATTTTTGGATTTTCTCAATTTGTTTCCATTTTGAGACGGGGTGCTACTAGCCCACAATTCACACCCATATAGCATCAGTGGACAAACTAGGAGTCCAAAAAGCACTTCAATCGTTTTCCAATCCCATAACTCTACCTCTCTACATCTGTTTTGATGAGCATATAATGCTTTCCACCCTCATAAAATTCTCTTCTTTCTATAGTCCTCCCAATTGAGTTTGTTGTTGAAAAGGGCTATTAAAAAATAAAATTTATTTAAAAGGAAGTTTTTGGTAAGGAATAAGTTGGGGTGGAATATGTTTTAAAATTGTTGCCTTACATTGTTTCTTTTTGCTAAAAGTTCCTTTTTTTTATATAAGGAAATAAGTTAATAGCGTATAACCCACATACATTTGGCCGGAGTTCTTTTTTTTTTTTGAGATATAAGGAAACAAGTTAATAGTGCATGACCTAGATACATTTGGCACGAGTGAAAGTTTGCCCCATTAGGAACTACGAGTAGGTAATTCCAGGGGGTGTGGTTTTCCTTGAATAACAGTGATTAGTAGACTTGCATTCACTTATAGTAGATACAGTGATGAGTCAACCTACATTCATTTATAGCAACTAATCATTGTCATTGTCTAACTTATAGACGAAATAGCCCTATTTCACCGAAATTCACCAAAATACAGCAATACAATTTCAAGATTTTTGTTTTTTAAAATACATTTTTGAATGTATAAATGGATTTCGCACCTTGAAAAACCCTTAGAGCACTCTAATTATGCATCATAAATAATTTAAACTCAAGTTTTTAAAAATCTTTGTCAAATTTTGATTGAAATTAATGAGAAAAATAGTCGTGAAAAAAAAAGTCATTTAAATATTAAATATTCCTTTTTATTTTTATTATTTTTAAGTGACATAAAATTACTATAACAAAAACTATAGTAAATCTTACATCAATGTTTGTTTCAAAATAGCAATTACATGGTTCATACAAATTCTTATCACTAGTCCTTCTTTATGCAACTTACTTCGTGCTTATTTATGTTATGTATTTTATATTTTATGAAATATGTTTGCATTTTTAAACGATGAAAATCATTTAAATTAACAACAAATATAGTGGTTAGTACCATTCTTCATATTTGTAGTTAAATTCAATTTCTTAATATATAAGTATCATTTTCTTATTAATGTAGTTTTTTCTTTTTTTGTACTTTTCTAAATAAGTTAGTCGAAGTTTTTTTATTCAAGGCAAGTGTCAAATTTCAAATATTGTTGCATTTAGCGTCAATAATTACCAATTCCAATAGAGACCCTACATTTATGCTACTTGTATTGTAATTTTACTTTCAATTTTATGAAATTTTAAAGTAAGATTAAAGAGAGAATATGTTATAATGAATGTGCTTTGTATGATTTCTTGAAAATCTATGAATTTCCTATAAATTTCTTGAATGCATCAGTTGCATGGGAAAAAATTATGTATTTTACAAGTAGAGTGTACACACTAACATAAACCACCTCATTCCTCAAATCTTGAGCACTTCCTAATCTCCTTTGTCTCAAAATGAGGAATTAGAAACACTTCTTAGTGCTTATACTTGAAAAATACATGATGAATCAATTACAGGTTTGGATGATGCAATACATACATTGTGGAACCCTAGATGCCATGCTTTTGTATATTTTTAGTGGTTAATATTTATTTGTGGACCAAATTCCAACAAAAAATATTTACCTTTTGTACGTCATTTGTGTACCAAACTGTGTTCTAAATTGGTGACTTTGGAGGCAACACCAAATTATGCAGTTGAAAGGTATTTCCATGTTTAGCATTATAATCAACATTTCCCCAAACTCTTTGATCTAGAATGATTTTCTCTTTAGGTGCACAACCTTTGAAGACAAAAGTGAATGAAGACTTGTAGGTTATGTGTACCAAATCGTCTTCTAAATTAATAACTTCAAAGGAAACACTAGATTTCCATTTGAAAGGCATTTCCTTGTTTAACACTATAATCATCATTTCCCAAGCTCTTTGATCTTGAATGGATTCCTCTTTGGGTGCACAACCTTTCAAAACAAAAAAGAACAAAGTCTTTAAATGTTGCACATGATGAGGAGGCAACTCTATTTTCTAATCTATCCATTGCCCCAATTCTTCATCCCGTGAGGAAACATCTACTAATTTTTTTTATATTATGTCTATCCATCCAATCTTTTAAAGGAATGAGTTTTTAATGACTTTCCAATATTTCCTTGCCCATGGTTTTGTCTATACCTATGATACTATTTTGCCCATTTCTTAGGAATTACAATAATATAGATGTCATGAGTGGGATTGATGCTTTTATTAGTCCCGAGATAGATTTTGTTTTCTTAAGAAGAATATAAGTACCTCTTTAGCTCACATATAAAGTATTTTTTATCTATATTTGTTTTCCACCAAGTGTGTTAGCCAAAGATGAATCTCCAGAGAAATTTTGCATCTAAGGCTAGGTTCCCAATGAAGGGTCCTTGATACATAATCCTATGTGTTCTTTGGGATCCCTTACAATTGTTTGGAATTTCTTGGTATTAGTCTTTCTTCCTTGCTATAAAAATTTCCTCAGTTCTTGGGTCATTTTGTTAAATGACACCTATCAAAACTAAGAGAGGGGAACACTGAAATATTGGCAATGTTGGGAGGACGGATTTAATAAGGACCACTTAACTTGTCAATTTCAACAAATGTGCCCCCACCCTCCCCCCCACCCTATTGCTGAAACCTTTGAATTGAATTAACTGAGCACACCTTGCCATGATTGAGTTATTGGAATAGAAAATTTGGCTTCCTTAGATATCTGAAAGAAGTCCAAGTTTCTTGTTGAGAAAATTAGTTTGTGACCCCCTATACAATCATGAAGTTTTATACTATCTTATTATATTTCTCACTATGGGATATAATTTTATCATAAGTGTGTATTATATCCTATTTTGTCTCATCCATGCCTTATCTTTTAACAAGGTGTCGATGTGAAAGCAAATCTAGTTTATGAGGTGGTTTCATTCATGCACTATAAAATTGTTTCATTGGCATGAATATTTTGAATACAAAAAATATGGCTTAAGGTCTTTTCTGTCAAGTTATTGTGTCGTGTCTTGTGTTTTATTTCTTAACATGGCATCAAAGCTCTTATGGCTTTAAGGGCATGATAGCACCATAATATTTCTCCATGGAAAGTTTGCAACTTAAAAGTTCACCTTGGAAGAGCACCTTTGTTAACAACATGCTTCCATGGTAGTGGCATGCACAACCATTGAAATCAATTTGGATGAACAATGGCCAAATTGTGGTAGCTCTCTGCGATAATATTTCATGCTTATTGTTATATATGTAGTTTTGTATATTTATGTCATGTCCCATTTCTTGTTGGTCTTGTGAAAATGCAAGACATTATTTAAAAATCTTGATTTGTTGCAAGGGGACACACAAACTGCATATTTAATAGTGACCATAGTAGACCTGGTTATGAATGGCATAGATCTGGTTTAGATCCTACTAATTAAAATATAGTTGAAAATGTTGTTTATATCAAAGCACATAAAATATGCTCAACACTCAATTATGTTTGATCACCATGTATTTTGAAGGGTCTATTTTGTTTTTGGTTTGCACAGTTGAATGATTTCTCGCTCTCAACTCCTACCTTCCATGGATTTGCTCCACTAAATACATGTCATGTTGATAGATTTAGGGTTTTATCCAAATGAGATAGTAGAAAATCTATGTTGGTTTGGATTGGTTGCTGAAAAACTTTATGTTGCCAAAGAAAATGCTATCGCCCAACATAAAACCCCTCTAAATAATGATTATTTGGTTATATGTATATCAACATGGATTGGTAATTATACTCAAGCTACAACAACTCCTTAAACTTTTGTCATGGGTAAGTCAATCTGTTGTTGCCCAAACCTTCAACAACTCCTTGCTACTCCATTTCAAAAACCTCATTTTCCAATTATCGATTAGTGTAACAAGGTAAGGAACAATGAACAAGGTTTGCATAATAGAGATATATTGACACCCAAATTATAATTTGACTATGGATCCATAGTCATTTATGTCCAAATCATAAGTCAAATCTAAATCCATAGTCATCTATGTCCAAATCATAAATTAGCTCCAAAATCGTAGCTATTTTGGGAACCATAGTCCTCTTGGTTCTCATCAATCCAAATGCATCCATTGATTAGAAGGATAAGCTACATAATTGAATTAGTGATGACAATGAGCAATATAATTCAAGTGGTCCTATTTTAAAATAGAAACTAATGGATAGTTAAACAAATATGGCGAAGTCTAAATATTCTATGTTTTGATTTTTTTCATCATACTCTGGTGGCACAATTTTTCATGAGATTGTAATTCATCATATTTTTTTTTTGTTATAAATGGATTTGGCACCATGAATAACTCTTCATGCACTCAAATCGTATAGAGTCAACAACTTGAATCTACAATTCCAACAAATTTCAGCTAGATTTTTGGTAAGTTGATTAAGAAAAATAGCAAAAAAATGCCAAAAACATGAAACGTTTAGACTACGGTCAAAAATATTTGAGAGATTGTTTATGCCTCACTTGAGATAATTCACTAGCTTAAATGAGCAGTGCATTAACACCATGTATACAATGCAAAAAAGAGAACCAATGCCCCTCTGTCCATCAGAGATATTCAACAGTTTGAAGGAGAAAATTATTGGTTTGAAATCAATTGGAGTTATAGAAATTTGGTTTTGTGGTTTTCCAATAAAATTAAATTAGTGAATATGGAGCCCTACTTCAATGAAAGTAAACCAAAAAATCAAAGGACAACAACAAAATAACTTTCAACTTGGATTGGCATTTAAATTTACCAATTAGCACAAATTTTGTGCATTGCCGTCAAATTAGCAATTTAGAGGTTTTATTCGACAATTTCCCTATGGAAGATCTTAGACAACCCACACACAATTTAAAAATGTATTTTTTGATTAGTTTTCTAATTTCATATATTTCAATACAAGTAATGTTGTATAAATATAAAGCATGGATTAATGAGTGTGCTTTACTCGCTAAGTGTGCATATAGTTTATGCAACAAAAGAATAAGTGGAAGTTGTATTAGAAGGGAGAATTCTTTGTTAATGGGATGTCATTCATTGACAAAGAAGAGCATGGATATACCCTAAATTCTTTTTGGAAATATAGTTCAAATTTATAAAAAGATTATTTGTGTTTTTGCTTTTGAGGCATATCTTTTATTGTTTATGTAAAAAATGTTTTCCAAGTTTGCAATGAGATTTAAAGATAAAGGTAGAATTCTCGTTGGTAAAGAAAATCGTTTACTATGTTCTTTAATACAAAATGGCAAGTTGTAAGAATCATAATAAAATTGTTTTATTCTTTGTGGTGACACTTGCTCTAGACCTATCTTGAAATCTAAATAAGGGGGTCAAAGGTACATTGTGTTTGTGAGATGATGGATGAATTTCTATGTTTGATGATGCATTATGTCCAATACTTGACACTAACATTTGCATTGGAAAACAAAACAAGCATGCCAATTAAAAAAAGTATGTTCTCATGAGATGTATACACAACAATGTTGCATGCAACAATTAAAAATCTTGAAATTCTTCCAAATTTACACTCTTTGTAGATTTGAAACAATTCAATGACATTTGCTTAAGTGGAAAAATATAAACAAAAGGATGTCTTTGAATTAAGATTTGTTTAAATCATTGAGTCAAATTGATAAGGTTGAATAATTTACAAAATCAAATAAGAAGGCTTTGAATTTGTTGTAATGTCGCCAAAAGAGACATGCCTAAAATGGAATAAGGAGGTTGTTATCGTCAAAATCAAATCATTGTAGAAATAAGGGGTGCATTCTTGATTAAAACTAACACCCTAATTAATATTCAGTTCAATTGAGTGAATACAAGCAAGTGTGACAACATTAACAACTAGAATCATAGAATTATTTTTCTTATTGGAAACTTCTCTTGAAACAACAAAACGTAACTCATTCACAATGTCTAATAGAACATTGGAAATTTTCCTTACCTGTTTGCAAATCTTGCAAACAAATGTCCATTTGCTACAAATGCAAACACAACTCCTAAATAATGAGATAAAGAACTTCAAGATCAGAGTAATCCTCCTTAACATGCAATTCGAGGAAGTCAAATAGTAGATGAAAAATTACAAGACACCAAAGCATAGCGTTTGAGTGCTAGTGACCTTGAATCTTTCTTTGTCGAGATTACAAAAGTAAACATTAACGAACATACGAAAGACAACAGATGGAATAAAATGGTCTCTCTAATTGTGTTGTCAAGCCTTTGGAAGAATTACACATGGTTTAAATACATGAAAGACAACATATATAAAAACAATGGTCTTTCTAATAGTGTTGTTAGGCCTTCCGCATAACTACAATCTAACAAAAATCAATATGGTTTAAGATATGACAAAGTCAACATTTTCATATCCCATATTACTCCAACAATTTATCAATGGAGGGTTTCTTGATAAAAGGACATCAAAATTCAATGAGGTTAACAATACAATGGATGATGAACATATTGAAGAAAAGATTGAGTGTCATCATTGTCATAAAATTGGTCACATGGGGAATCAATGTTTTGATCTCCATCTTTGTCAGCGTTGAAACAAGCATAATCTTTCATCAAATAGATGCTCCATACTAAATAAATCTACAAGATTAAAGATTCATGATGGATGGATCAATCCTTTGTAATGTCCATTGCCAATGAAGTAGCTAATTTAGTCTCACCACAACATTTTCTCTCAAGTAAAGACATGTTTTGCAATAGCTAGCCATTCAATCTCCTTGCACCTTAAATGGGTGTATGTACACAAATGAAAATCAAGTCAATCTCTCTCGGATGGCACTCTTTTACAACTTAAAGTTCGGTACACTAATGATATAAGATAGTTTGTGGTAAACTAAAATCACCAATGAAGTGAAAATGGTTAATGATCAACCAGAGCCACAGGGTACATTGATCAATTGGTTAAGGGTAACTCACATGAAAACCCATGATGTATCACCTTTTAGGTGACAAAGGGGGTAATATTAATAATGGTGTTAGAATTAAAATATTGGCAACAACAACAAATATGCCAAATGGGCAACGATAGCCTATAGATGTTATACTTAAAACAAACAAAATGTCAAATGGATGACAACAACAACAATAAGAGCATTGCAAAGATTTCATCATTTGTGATAAATTTCCAATTCGGGCACTTTGAGGTTTTTACCCCTTATCATATTTTTATGTGACATGTATTGATGTGATTGAGTTTTCCTCAACATGATTGATTCATAATTTGAGTAGTTCCAACATGACACTTGGTTTACTACTCCCTAGTTATTTGGTAGAATCATGGTCCAATATCTTCCAATTAAATCATACACAAGATATGAGATTTGGGATGTCGATTTACGTTATTTGTCTCTCAATTTTTTAGATCAATTTTTGAACATTTTGTTCACTTAGATAGTCATTTGACATACTAGAGGCTAACTAGATTCATCTATATTATTGTTTGGCTGATCTGAAAATGGGGCTCTTAGGCTTCTTGTCTAGCTTACAAGAACCTCTCCCACTTCCAAAGCTTGAAAATTTCCAAGTCTTTAATGATTAACCAATGCGGAATTAAGAAATGCTTGAACATATAAGCATATGCTTGTATTTATTGTTAGTTGTTTATGTGCTTTAAAATCTGTTGTGTGTGTTGATATTTAAATGTGCTTGAACATATATATAAACGCATATAACAACGAATAATGCAACAGTAAACAAACACATAAGACAACAAATTAATTAGGAGTTCGCCCACAACTTTTGGGCTACATCTCTGTGAGCTCTAGTTAACTCAACTAGGCTCTTTGGGATTATTGTATTAGTCTTTTTACAAGCTCTTGGCCCAAATCCTGCTACTCTACACAAAAACAGTGGGTTTAGATACCATTTAATCCCCTGGCTCTTGAAGCTCTGGCTCTTGGCTCTTGGCTCTGGCTCTTTGGCTCTTGGTTCTGGCTCTTGGCTCTGACCCTGGCTCTTTGGCTCTAGTTCTAGCTCTCGGTTCTGACTCTGGCTCTTTGGCTCTTTGCTTCACAGCAAAACCCCAACAGCAACTCGACCACCAACAATTTAGCAGCTCTTTGCTCCTGCGTTGTTGTCACAGCGCTGCCTGCTTGTGCTCGGCTTCATCAACAAACAACAACTCAGCCACCATCAATAACTTAGTAGCCCACAGTCTTTGACATTCATGGCTTAAAAGTAAAATCGTGTTGCCTGTTGGTTTCAGATTCTCGTCTATCGGTCTCCTCGGCCTCCGTTCGCTTCGAATCCCTCTTCTAGGCGTTATACAATCATTTCTTAACGCCAAAAGGGGAGTTGGCCACCATTTTTGTAACGTAAGGGGAAATCGGTGCTTGGAATCCTTAGTAACAGTCGTTCTCTGTTTACATAGAGAATGTTGTGAAAACATGGGAAATTCCGCAGAAAACACAGTGCTCGGACTTCAAATATTCATAACTGCGCCCTATTCTCCCATCGATTCCACCTATTGGTCACGGTCACTTATCACAATGGCTTCGTCCCTTTGTATTTCGTTAAATAACGAAATATGCATAAATACATTGAAAAATGGCATTTGGGGGATCTCAAATCTTATGAGATAGCGCCTATTTTTCCATCGGGTACAGTTGATCGCTTATCGCATATATATAACATATGTGGCCCCGCTCCAATGTGTTGTGTCGACGCGATACTGCGATGCAACAAGTCGTAATCGTAAATTGCACAAGTCTGAGGCCTCTTCATATAATAGGGTCTATGCCAGCGCCGATTCCGATCTCCGCTTGATCGGCCCATCGCACATCAGCAAGTCATCTGGTCACGGGTCTTGGTCCTTTTCCTTTGGATTTAAATGATACGATATTTCGGCAATCGCATGCCGCGATGCCTTAAGACCTGAGGTCCCTTCTTTATATAGCCATCTGCTGATGCGATATCAATGCTTCATTGGTGTGGTTCACTCCTATACATTGATCTTTTAGATCCAACGACCCTTGAGCGTTAATGCCTCATTTCCTCTTAGACCAATCAGAGTGGGCCACGTGCCCCAATCCCGGCCTGCCATGTGTCAGCTGTGGATTGGCCCGTGAGCTTATACTAAAAAACAAAATTTTCAATATAGTTCAAAATTTAATGAAATTGCCTCCTTTTCTAAGGACATTGGGCAATTTTCATTTTACAATAACTCCTTCATCCGAAGTCCATTTTCTCCCATTCAAATTGCATTGGATTCAGAATGAAGAGATCTCTGAAATGAGACTATTTCCAGGAGCAGCCTACAATTTTCATTTTCCTGTGATTTACAAAGGATTTGTGCCATTTGGCACCTTTTACCTCTTGCATGAAATCTTTTAGACTTAGAGGTTTATCCAGGATCCATTTTTGGATCATGCCTTCCCACTAAAAGAACTTTTGGTCTCCAAAAGACTGATATACTGATTTGAACAGTAAATGAGAGTGACTCACCCTCTTCTTTCAGCCTCCCTACACATGCCTTTGCATAGTGCCTCTGAACCAAAGTTTCTGACCACTTCCCTTCTTTGGATGGGCTGGTCTTCGTGAGAAGAACTATCTTCCTCCTTGCCTTCCTGCAGAACTTCTACTGAAATGGTCATAGAAGGTAGTCTGAGCTCCTTTGCCTTGATCATTGATCCAAGGTGGCTCAAACAAATGTGAAGTACATCTGCTCCACAAAACTTTCATTTTTACCTGTTTGACAAGCTGCCAACAACAACTGTTAACAACAACAGGCATACATACAACAACTGGATGGACTAAACTCTTGCTTCAACAAAAGAAACAGATTTTCACATCTTGTGAACACATCCATGTCTTACATCTGCATACAAATGATGGACTAGACAACAAGCCCACAAAACATGCCTTTAAACAAATGACCCTTTAAGTCAAGCATGTAGAAAAGGACCATTAGGACTCTTTTTCCAAAAGATGAAACTTTCATCATTATCTCCATTTAGAGACCAAATTAACTTCTTTCAAGTCAACATTTCAAAGCAATCAACCCTGCAAGTTAATTACACATACATGTTCAAAAACAAGGAAATCATCAACATCCTTGTGCTCATGCATGCATTTCATCCTTCAACTTTCACTTAAGGACATTGTACTTTCAAAGTTGTAATGAAATGTAATGTAGATGCATCAATAGACATGCAATATTAATCGGATAAGAACTCTAATCTTTCCTTACCAATCCCTTTCAAAGGTACTACCCTTGCCTGCACATCAGCATCAACATGTGAATCATTTTGAGACACATCATTCATGGAATCTTCACTTCCATTTTTGCTATCTTCTCTTTCCACTTTCTTTAGCTTTGGTGGAAGCATTGTTCGATTCAGTGTCCAACATTTTGCAGCAAGATGTCCTTGCTTATGGCAGTAAGTGCACTGCATGTGCATCCTCTTGATAGCATGATTTGCCTTGTCCAATGGACCTTTGGCTGCTTGCTTCTTTTCCTTCTTTTGCTTCCTGTATGCAGCCATTTTCTTCCAACATCTAGAAACATCATGGTTATCCAAACCACAAAAGGAACATGCAACTCTTTCCTCATACTTATGTGGAAATTTATCATGCTTTGCAAAATCAAAAGGAATATGTTTAGAACCAGATTTATACTTGCCTCTTTCACCTTTATTGCCTTCATGAGGAGGTGAAGCAAATGAAGAAGTGGCTCCCTTTGGAACACCATCAAACTCTTCAAGGTTGTTAGAGTCTCCCCAACTCTCTGGTTCAAGTGTGTGCTTCTGAACACCTACATCCTGCAATTAATGTTTCAAGCTATTGTATTCCTCTTGGATACAACCTTCACACTTTTGAGGTAGAGGACATGAACTGAAACTCCTTCTTGGGACTTTTTCAATGGCTTTCACGGCAGCTTTGGAATTCTCTCCATAAGATTGTCCATAGACAAGACCCAAATATTTAGGCCTTTCCTCAACCATTATAGGTTCAACAATACCTTGTGCATGCTTTCCCAAGCCCTTTCCTTCATAGCCCATCTTGGACATTAGGTTGGAACCTATATCTTTAGTATGTTTTTCAAAAGAACCAATACAAGCATTCTCAAAAGAATTTGAAGATAAACTAGAATGGCTTACCTCTTCTTCAAGCTAGTACTTGACTAAGGCTTCTTGGGCAACAAAGAGCCGTGTTTCCAACTCATGCATCCTTTTCAGGTTCATATTTGCAATATGAAGTTGGCTCTGCATTTCCTGCAATTTGTCAACAAGCAACTGCTTCTCTTCCTTCATGGAGTTCAACTGCTTTCTAAGCATGTTTCTCTTCCTTCCATCCTCATACATTTCTCTCACCATATCCATCATGGTGGACAATTCTTGCTTCATGTCTTCATCAAGGAATCTTGTGAAGAGAGCAGAATTTGAGGACCCACTTGTAGAAGTTGTCATTATGTCAATAAACAAAAAAACTTCAACAAGATAAATAAAGAGCTTATTCAACAACCTTTTACCTCTACAAGCTCATAAAATAGTCAGTCTGCAAAACAAGCATACAATCAACATCTTGTTCAAACACCTTTCAAACAAGTAGTCTTTGCTTTGTCAATCAAGCATTCTAATATAGCCTTCTTAAAGGTGTGGTTAATCAATGTTAAGCTCCGATACCATCTGATCTAAAAATGGGGCTCTTAGGCTTCTTGTCTAGCTTACAAGAACCTTTCCCACTTCCAAAGCTTGAATATTCCCAAGTCTTTAATGATTAACCAATGTAGAATTAAGAAATGCTTGAAATATAGGCATATGCTTGTATTTATTGTTGGTTGTTTATGTGCTTTAAAATCTGTTGCGTATGCTAATATTTAAATGTGCTTGAACATATATATAAATGCATATAACAACGAATAATGCAGCAGTAAACAAACACATAAGACAACAAATTAATTAGGAGTTCACCCACAACTTTTGGGCTACATCTCCATGAGCTGTAGTCAACTCAACTAGGCTCTCTGGGATTATGGTATTAGTCTTTTTTACAAGCTCTTGGCCTAACTCCCGCTGCTCTACACAAAAACAGTGGGTTCAGACACCATTTAATCCCCTGGCTCTTGAAGCTCTGGCTCTTGGCTCCAGCTCTTTGGCTCTTGGTTTTGGCTCTTATCTCTGACTCTGGCTCTTTGGCTCTGGTTCTCGCTCTTGGCTCTAACTCTGGTTCTTTGCTTCACAGCAAAACCCCAACAGCAACTCGGCCACCAACAATTCAGAAGCTCTTTGCTCCTGCACTATTGTCTCAGCGTTGCCTCCTTATTCTTGGCTTCAGCAACAAACAACAACTCAGCCGCCATCAATAACTCAGCAGCCCACAGTCTTTGACATTCATGGCTTAAAATCCAAATCGCGTTGCCTTTTGGTTTCAGATTCTCGTCTCTTGGTCTCCCCAGCCTCCATCCACTTTTAATCCCTCTTCCAGGCATTATACAATCATTGCTTAATGCTAAAAGGGGAGCTGGCCACCATTTCTGTAACGTAAGGGGCAATTGGCGCTTGGAATCCTTAGTAATAGTTGTTCTCTGTTTACACAGAGAACGCTATGAAAACACGAGAAAGTCCATAAAAAACACAGTTCCTGGACTTCAAATATTCATAACTATGCCCTATTCTCCCATCAGGTCCGCCTATTGGTCGTTGTCACTTATAACAATGGCTCCATCCCTTTGTATTTCGTTAAATAACAAAATATGCATAAATACATTGAAAAATGGCATTTGGCGGATCTCAAATATTATGAGATAGCGCCTATTTCTCCATCGGGTCTGGCTGATCGCTTATCGCATATATATAACATATGTGGCCCCGCTCCAATGTGTTGTGCCGATGTGATACTGTGATGCGACAAGTCGCAATCGCAGATTGCACAAGTCTGAGGCCTCTTCATATAATAGGGTCTATGCCAGTCCCGATTGCAATCTCCACTTGATTGGCCCATCGCACATCGGAAAGTCACCTGGTCACGGGTCTTGGTCCTTTTCCTTTGGATTTAAGCGATGCGATATTTCGGCGATTGCATGCCACGATGCCTTAAGACCTGAGTTCCCTCCTTTATATAGCCATTCGTCGATGCGATATCAATGCTTCATTGTTGTGGTTCGCTCTCGTCCATTGATCTTTTAGATCCAATGGCCCTTGAGCGTTAATGCCTCATTTCCTCTTAGATCAATCAGAGTGGGCCAAGTGGACCAATCCCTCCCTGCCATGTGCCAATTGTGGATTGGCTCGTGAGCCTATTCTAAAAATCAAAATTTTCAATATAGTTCAAAATTTAATGAAATTTCCTCCTTTTCTAAGGACATTGGGCAATTTTTATTTTACAATAACTCCTTCATCCGAAGTCCATTTTTGCCCATTCAAATTGCGTTGGATTTAGAATGAAGAGATCTCTGAAATGAGACTATTTCTAAGAGTAGCCTGCAATTTTCATTTTCCTCTGATTTACAAAGGATTTGTGCCATTTGGCACCTTTTACCTCTTGCATGAAGTCTTTTAGACTTAGAGGTTTATCCATGATCCATTTTTGGATCATTGGAATTTGATTGAACGATCAATCATTTTTAGGGATGTGTCAAAGCTATGGTTTATGTACTTATTATTATTCATTCTCATTAGATATGGGAGTTCACCTCAATGAACAAATTACAAACATTTTTTCTCACTTGCTCACATAGTGGTATTTTCTAGACTATATAATTTGCAACATCCATATTTGGCAGTTTTTTAAGTAGTCATTCATCTATGTTTAGCTCAAGAATTCTAGAATGAATACTCAGAGATGATACCCATTTATGTTTCCTTGCTAATACACTTCTCCAAACTTATGAGTGATGGGGGATTGTTAGCATGTGGCTCCCTATACAATTATGAAGCCTTACACCACCTTATGGTATTTCACATTATGTGATATCATTTTTATCCTAAGTGTGTATTAGATCCTATTTTATGTCCTCCCTACCTTGTTTCTTCACGAGGTGTCAGTGTGAAAGTAAATATAGTCTATGATGTAGTTTCATTCGTGTACTTATAAAATTATATCATTGCAATGAATATTGTGAATTAAAAAAGATGCAATTTAAGGTGTTTTCCACTAAGTTCTTATATCCAATCTTGTGTTATACTTCTCAATATTTGGGAATTGCCTACAAGCATCCCCTGCTCACATCCCATCCAAAAATTTGATTCTTGTTGCGATTTATCTTCCTTTTGATATCAAGATAAAGAGATCAAGAGCCTTTTTAACCCTAGTTGTAATAATGATCGAAAATCCACCCAATAAAAGGGTGTTTAGCGAATTGCAAATGATTAATGCTTTTGACATCTCCTACCACTTTAATACCTAGAAGATTGCCTAACCATATTTTAGATTCCAGTTTCCTACTCAAAGGTTTCACCTTTACAATATAAATGAGAAGAGACAAGGGGTGGCCTAGGTGCAGCCCTATGTTTTATTTAAAGAAGGCAGTGGACCTTTCGTTTTCCAATGGTAGATCTATGAGTTGTAGATGTAAGCTAAGGTCTAATTGATGAAAGCAATAAAGTAGGTCAAAAACTATTTTGGAAGAGAATATATAAAAGAAAGTAATGACACACTCTATTAAAGGCTTTAATCATTCTATTTTCATGATCATACCTTTGCCTTTGTTGGAATGCACCACTTCTTGAATCAAAATAATGTTGTCCATTATTATCTCTTTGACATGAAATTGCCTTGGTTCTTGGAGATCATTTTGGGAAAAAGGTTGCTTTAATCTACAAGGTATCATAGTCAACACCTTGAATGAGGCATTACAAAGTGATTGGATAGACCCTTGAAAATGGATAGCGGTTGACTTCTTTTGGAATGAGATCTAGGAAAGAAGAAGTGGTACATCCTCCAATCCTATAATACTTCTAAAAGTACTGTAATATTCGTCTGACATATGTTTTAATGATATCTTGATATTCTCTGAAAAAACATTTATTGCAAACCATTAGGCCCTGAAGCTTTGTGTGGGGTGAGATCCCAAACTACTTTGTGAATTCCTTCTTAGTCATTTCCTTCATCAAGTCTAAATTCTCATTGGAAGAAATGATTAATGGGATATTCTCTAGCATGATTGTTGTGTCTTCTAAATCAACCATTATTTGATATATAATGACTCAAAATGGGAATGACTTGCCTCTTTGATCTCTATGAATTAGTTAGGAGACATGCCATCCTCCATAGTGATATCTTTAATAGAGTTTCTTAGGGTCAGGTCTTTGCCTTGCTCATGGAAAAATTTTGAGTTGTTGTCTCTTGATCTTAACCAAATGATATGTAGCCTAACCTCCATCATCCTTCCTCTTGTCTTTTTCCGAGGGAAAGGGCATAATTTTATTAATGAAAACAAAATTACATGTTGAACTAGCTAAAAAGCTGCATCATCATGTCAGAGACCAAATGATAAACAGAAACAAGCAAAAAAAATCAAGATAATATACATGATGGGAAAAAGCTAAGCTTTTCTCCCCTTCTTTTTCTCAACCCTTCGCCATTCCCCTTGGGATGGCACCGAAGAGACATGAGCAAGATGATTCCTTACATCCACTTTGGCATTGTCCTTGTTTGAGTCTGAATTATCGGATGAGTGAATATGCTTATTCCCACTAATTTCCCCATCATCAAGAATCAAGTTGGCTTGCACCTGGTGATTCTGAGCTTCTATTAGGTCTTGTGGGGTTCCCCCTTGTGTTTCAGGTTCCATTGGATTCTGAATTTTCCCCTGTGGAGATGGTTCATCCCCAGCTTCATCCTCCTCCTCTTCAGGTTCCAATGGGGGATATTGCCATCCTTTGGGTTTTTTCCCAAGACTCTTTTTCCTTCGAGTATCCTTTTTAGTTTCTAAACACAAGTTGCGTAAATGCCCTGTTTGCCTACAATTCCTACATCTGAAAGTTCTGTTCTAATAATCCAAAATCTGTGTCCAAATTTGCTTGTTGTGGATTAGTCGAATGTTGTCTGGAAGGCCTTTGCTCAGGTCTACTTCAACACATATACATGCATAAGTGAAAACCCTTTCCTCTATTCTTTGGGAATCCATCTTTATGAAATGCCCTAAACTGTTGCCAATGCCAGCTAGAACCTTGTCCTCCCAGAAATGAAGAGGGAGATTATGCATTCGAACCCAGACTAGCATTATGGAGACAACAATGATGTTTGCGTCAAATTGAGGGAACCAGGGAGTGGTGAACAGACCAGTTGAACCCCAAAACCATGGTCCTTCCTAAAAGATTTTGTCTCTAGCTTCAAGAGTTGGGAACTTTACAATAAAGAAGCCTTTTGAGCGAAGGTGTATATCACATTCTAATGACCAGTTTGTTAAAATCTAGTGGAAGAGCTCTACTGGTTTAGGCCATAAGCAGTTAAAATGACAATTAATTGCAAGGGATTCATAAGTGGTGCAGTGCTCATCAGTTTCTGGCATGTCTATGTTTAATTCTGGGGAGTAGTTCAGTTGCTCCACTATATATGGGCTTGGAGTATTTCCTGCCTATTTGGATGGTTCAGAGGCCGTCTTTTTCCCCTGAAGAATGTTCTTGAATGATGGTCCCCCATTTGTGTGCTTATGTTTTGATCTTAAGCCTATTTGTGTGATGCTTCCCAAACTTGTTTTTCCCTTGGTTGCAGCCCCATCACATAATCTCAGGTTGAGTGTAATAGTTGAAGCAGCAAGGATGTGATACTTCTTTAAGGGTTCATTGTCCTGTAATACTTTGCCTTTAAAAATCAAGTTTTGTGAATGACTAGGGTATCCGTATTTTTCCGTGATGCTTTGCTTGAGGTCTAGCACTTTGTCTGCATTTTTAACCCAGAGCAAACCTGAAGACCCAGCAGGGGGTTTTAAAAAAATTTGGAAACAAGTGGAGCTTACCAAGTTCCTGGAGTCTAACTGGTCAACATGGTCGTCAGCCCCCTCGAGGGTAGCTAGTTCAAACGACATTGAGAGTAGAGGAAGCAGAGATTGGGTCACCACCGCCGGAACTAGAACCAAACCCTGAATCGACCTAAGCATGGGAGGGATGATGCACGAGCCAGTGTGCGGGGACTTTGGCCATTCCAGAGAATCAACAATGGTTGTATAAGATGAAACCCGCTCTTTAGATGAGGAAAACCAAGCTCCCAGCACTGCGATGAAACCCCAGAGTATTGAATCCATCCCTACTCCCTCTAAACCATAGTCCCTCCGCCTATGCATACTGGAAATTCCATCGCGCTTCATGGCCAAGCCGTTTGCACAAACCATGTCCATTCTAGAGACACACAAGGAATCCATTGTTTGTTTCATACTACTCATTGCAGCCTTCTCCCGAGGCCCTGGCCTGTCGTTGCAATAATCATAAGGGCCATGTATGAGCAGTTGAGCTTCCACTTCCCACCAGAGATTTGCCTCATTCATCCATTGAAACGAGCTCCCTAGAGCCCATTTTGACCCTTGCGTCCAAAACAACCATAAGTCTCTAGTCCCATAAGGGCAGAGCCATACGAGGCAAGAGCAGACCATCTTCCTTGGAACCCCCAACAAACCCCACTACGTACAAGGGCAGTCGGCCGCCCCCAGAGAGAAATTTCCACCATGAGAAGCCCAGTCAGCCGCCTACAGAGAGACATTTCCACCATGAGAAGCCTAGTCAACCGCCCCCCCAAAAAAAAAATCGCCCTGAGAAGCCCTAGTTCCTATTTGCGCCATTCAGTGCCAATTTGTTCGAGTTAACGTCTTCCTCCTGTCTTAATGCTTCGTGGTATTTATAAAATATGATGCTCTCTTCTTTGAGCAAATCATTGGTAATTCTATAGACTCCAGTCTATTTTGATTGTTGACCAATTGAGATTTGAACTCTTCTTTCTCTTTTTCAAAAGGAGAATACACCAATTTTACCAAATCCTTAAGGATCATCTCCACAACCTTTAATTTACGTCCCCAAATATAGACATGGGAACCATCAATCCACTTCCTCCACGTGCTTTGAATAACACCCATAACAATCTCATCTTAGAGGCATAGTGGATTTAATCTAAAAGGAAATGGCCAAGATTTGAAGCATCTTGAATCACCAAGACTATAGGTATATGACCTAAAGCTTCCGAAGGGAGGATCCTTAAGGAGACCATGATATTAATCAAGATTTAGTCACTATGGACTAAGAAATTATCCAAGCGAGGTGCTTAATGACCTTACCATTATCTCAGTTAATCACCCAAGTAAGCCCTCATTTAGAAAGTTTTATATCTACCATCTCCCATTCAAAAATAAGAATATTTCATTCACTCTCTAAAGGGATATTGAACCACAATGTTGCCTTTCATCTCCCCATGAATTGAAGTTACATTAAAACCCCCTCCTATTATGTTTTTATGGTGATATTATGTATCTTTCATCGCAACCAAGAGTCTTAGAAGTCAACTTTTTCTTCATAAAAGATTGGAACATACACATTAAACACATTTATCTCCAAACCTATTTATATATGGTATAGAGTTGCCAATATCCAAAGTTGAGTCCAAAAAATGATTTTTAAGCACCATATCTAGTTGTTATAAGTTGTGCAAAGGCCACGAGAAGTGCCCCTTGAATTTATTGCTTGTCCCTCACTTATCTTCCATTGTTGCTTACATATTATAACAATTTATTTAGCCTCTAACTCAGTCTCCTAGATAAGGGTGATAGAGGGTTTTTTTTTTTTTTCTTTTTTTTTTTTTTTTTTTTTTTTCTATTTTTTCTCTCTTTTTTTTTTTTTTTTTTTTATTTTTTTTTTTTTTTTTAAGATCCCTTAATGATTCTCCCTTGAACCTATTACCAATTCCACAACTATTATTGGAGAAATTCATCACTTATGGTTCTAAGATCCCCATGACAAGTGGGTTTGTTAGACTTGGTTTCTTGACATTCCCAAAGCCTGTACCCATAGTTCACTTTATTGTGGTCTGTGTTCCCAATTCTTTATCCTTGTTTGTTGTTGCTTCTCTTTCTTCTTTAGCTAGCTTTTAGCTTGCCTTTTTTGTGGGTTTTTCTTCTATATATTCCTCTTATAATTATTGATAGAAATTAACTAAGAGGGATAACTTTACTAGCAACAATAAAAAACACACATAAACACATTTTTTATCAAGTGAAAATCTCAATCCATGGAAAAAAAATAGCTAACATAGTATCCTATTAGTCCCTTGGCCAAAACCCAACCAAGATGACCAAGTGAGCCTTCACCACTCACATGCGTAGAACATTACAATGAAGTATTCCCAAACCTGTTAAAGGCTTCATTACATCCAATCCACTAGCACAAAACCATGGGAAATAAAAAACATGTGTCAAAAACCACCATTGTTTGACCAAGAAACTTTGAATATTTCATTGAGTCAAGTTTTACCTATCAACCCCCCTTAAACCTTGACTTAGGGTTTCCTTGACCAAATACGACTAAACCAACCAAGTGAGCCAACATTGCTCACCTCCAAGCTCTACCTTGCTCAAAGTTTATATCAAGAGTATTCTATAATTAAGAAGGTTCCCCGATCACCTAGGTATAACTCTAGACTTTACCGATAATCTCTGAGGGGTACACATGCCTTACTAGGTCTTACAGTCGTATGCCCATTTGCATACAAATAATTTTTTTTTTTTACTCCATTGTAATTTATTTTATTTTTTTAATTATTATCATGACACTTGTGCTACCATCCTCTCGACTTGACATGCCTAATGTTCTCCTCACTCATGTACAACCATATTATATGAATCCATTATAAATAACCTCATGAAAACATTTTGTCAAACGCTTTGCGTTCATCCTTGGCATAATTTCCTAGTCATATGTTTCCTATGGAGCCTATTTCTTAGCCAAATCATGGCATCATCTACTAGATATGAAACCTCCACTCTACGGCCTCCTAAAAAATCGTTTATTAACCACTGCTACCACATATTCACACAATTATTCTCATAGTATCTTTAGGAATTATAGATCCTCGATGCACTCAATGTTGGTGCATCCCCTCTTTATGAAATTTACCAACACCACAACAACTACTAATGATTTTGATCATGCCCAACAAACTCTCACTAGCTCCCTGCATTAAACCACTCTCCTTGGAGAGTCCAAGTTAATCCAGCTCTATATGATGTTAAAATTATCGATATAAATTAACTGAGAGAGATAAATTTACCAACAACAAAAAATAAGCACCATAAACATAATGTTTATCTTGGAGAAAACCCCAATCCAAGGAAAGAAAACCAGCTAATAGAATACACTATTAGTCCCTTGGCCAAAACCTAACCAAGCTAGCCAAGTGAGCCTTCACCACTCACATGCCTAGCATATTACAATGAAGTATTCCCAAGCATTTTAAAGGCTTCATTACATGTAATTCATTGGCACAAAACCATGGGAAACCAAACCACAATTATTTTACCAAGCAACTTTGAATCTTTCATTGAGTCAAGTTTTACCTAACACTTCCACTATTTTTTGTTGAGATTTTGTGCAATTAATAATTATTAAAGGCAATATTTGCTTCTCTGTGCCTAGATTTATTCACCCCTAATGATCATAAACATTAATTTTCTCCTCTGGTGAAGGTAGTGTTTCTAGGTTTTCCTATAAGATTATGATTGAGATAGAAATCTTTGGTCTTATTAATGGTTCTACAAGCATTTCTATATGAGGGGAATCTTGAGACAAAGTCTCATACTTTTATATCCAAGGGTTAAAAACCCCTACTTTGGTCAATAAGGAGATCTATTAGACATTGGTTAAGAGTACAATGTCTGGGATCTATACCCATAGGTTGCTTGCTAGTTTAGCTTGATATTTAGGGTTTTGGTTGCCCCATCTCTATTTGCATTAACTGATATTAGAGGTCCCAATAGGCTTGTGTTAGGCCTTTCCTTCTTTATTTATTTCCATTGCTCCTCCTTCTTATAGATCAACGACTTTTTCTAGTTTTGCACCTTATGATTCTCCATGCAATTGTCATAAGTTGCTCATAATCCACTAGTTATACATGTTTCTAATTGTCCAAAGTGAGTTGGATCACTTTTGGAAGCCTCTTCTCTAGGTTGACTTCCACATAGATGTGAGCACAAGCAAACATTTCATACATTGGTTTTCTTCTATCTATATATGTTCCTAGAGTAGTTCATATGCATCTCATTGTATATTCATTCCACCAGTGCAATGGAAGATGCAACAAGAAAACATGTACTAGCATGATTGATAATGCATCATGTTTAGACTTGAAATACAGAGTCCACTGATAGAAATTAACTAAGAGAGATAAATTTACTAGCAAAAAAAACATAAATACAATGTTTATCATGGAGAAAACCCCATTCATGGGTAAAAACCAACCACTAGAATATTATATTAGTCCCTTGGCCAAAACCTATCCAATCGACCAAGTGACCCTTCACCGCTCACATGCTTGGCACATTACAATAAAATATTCCCAAGCCTTTTAAAGGCTTCATTACATGCAATCCATTGACACAAAACCATGGGCAACCAAAGCCATGTGCTGAAAACCACCATTTTTTAACCAATAAACTTTGACTCTTTCATTGAGTCAAGTTTTACCTAGCAATCCCCTCATAAACCTCGACTCAATGTTTCCTTGACCAGATGCGGCCAAATTGCCCAAGTGAGCTAGCACCACTCACCTCCAGGCTCTACCTTGCTCAAAATTTATATCCAGGGTATATGGTTATTTAGAATGACCCCACTTCACCTAGGTCTAACTCTAGACTTTACTGGTAATCTCCCAGAGGTGTGCATGCCCTATTATATCTTATACTCATGCAATTAAAAAATAAATTATTCCATTGTAATTTATTATATTTTTTAATTATTTTTATCATGGCACTTATGTCACCATCCCCTTAAATTGGCACATTTGATGCTCTCCTCACTTGTGTACAACAACATTTTATGAATCCATTAGAAATCATCTCATCAAAGCATTATGTCAAACACTTTGCATGCATCCTTGGCATAATTGCCTAGTCATGTGTTTTCTTTGGAGCCTGTTGCTCAGCCAAATCATGTCATCATCCACTAGAGATGAAACCTCTACTTTGTAGCCTATTAAAAAATATTTTATCGGCCACTACTACATGTTCACACAATTATTCTCCTCGCATCTTTAGGAATTATAGATCCTCAATGCACTCATCATGTAGGTGCTTCCCCTCTTTATGAAAATTCCCAGCATTGCATTAGCCACTGTTGACTATCCTCATGCCTAACAAAATCTTCCTGCGTTCCAGCATTAAACCATTTCTAAGTTAATCTGGTTATGACACCATGTTAAAATTACCGATAGAAATTAACTGAGAGAGTTACTAGCAACAAAAAAAACACACATAAACACAATGTTTATCCTAGATAAAACCCTAATTCGAGCAAAAAACCCAGCTAATACAATATATTATTAGTCCCTTGGCCAAAACCCAATCAAGTTGGCCAAGTGAGTCTTCATTTCTCGCATGCTTAACACATTATAATGAAGTATTCCCAAGCCTTTTAAAGGCTTTATTACATGTAATTGATTGGCACAAAACCATGGGCAACCAAAACCATGTGTGCAAAACCACCGTTGTTTGATTGAGCAAATTTGACTCTTTCACTAAGTCAAGTTTTACCTAACACTTCCATTATTTTTTGTTGATATTTTTTTAATTAATAATTCTTAAAGGCAATATTTGCTCCTTCAAGCCTAGATCTATTTCCTCCAAGTGATTATAAACATTACTTTTTGCCCTTGGTGAAGGTATTATTTCCATGTTTTCCTATAATATAGGGATTGATATAGGAATCTTCAGTTATATTAATGGTTCTAAAAGCACTCTTTATGAGGGAAATCTCAAGACAAAGTCTCATGCTTGTTATATCCAAGGGCGAAACCTCCCTCCTTTTGTAAATAAGGAGATCTATCTATTAGACACTGCTTAAGAGTACAATGTTTAGGATCTATACCCATATGTTGCTTGCTAATTTAGCTTGATGTTCAAGGTTTTGATTGCCCCATATCTATTTGCATTAGATGTTATTAGAGGTCCCAATAGGTTTGTATTGGACCTTTCCTTCTTTATTTTTTCCAATTTCTCCTCCTTATGACAGATTAGTGGTCATAAGTTGCTCATAATCCACTATTTATATATGTTTCCAATTATCCAAAGTTAGTCGGATCACTTTTGGAAGCCTCTTCTCCAAGTTGACTTCCACATTGATGTGGGCACATGTAAACTTTTCATACTTTAGTTTTGTTTTATCTATATACCTTCCTAGAGTAGTTCATACGCATCTCATTGTATATTCATTCCAAGGATGCAATGGAAGATGTATCAAGCATACCCATACTAGCATGAATGACAATGCATCATTTATAGGTTTGGAATACAAAGCTCGTCTATTAAAATACATGCCGCTAGTGTCAAAAAATAAGGATTGTTGCAAATTAA
Organism: Pinus taeda; assembly: GCA_000404065.3. Taxonomy (NCBI): domain Eukaryota; kingdom Viridiplantae; phylum Streptophyta; class Pinopsida; order Pinales; family Pinaceae; genus Pinus; species Pinus taeda. Next base: position 186,790 of record APFE030190994.1, read on the forward strand.
GAGATATTGATATTCCTTTGTTTTGAATGAGAAGGCGTAAAACCCTCTTTCACAACTTAGCAATGTGTTAACTATCCCTTAATGAGCACCTTCTAGTTGCTTTCAACCCAAGTGGCCATTGCCTTGTGGAATGGCCATAAACAAGTAAACTGACCAATCAACTCCCCTTGAGCTGGGGCTAATGGCATATGCCACAAATTTTCCAAAGGCAGGGTGATTTAAGGAATCACATCAAATTTATTCTGAAACCTAGAAGGTCAAGGTCCAATCAATTGTCTCACGAGTGACGTAAGGCCTAAAAGGTTACCACTTTGATGTTTGGAGGGGGATGCCCCCCTCTAGAGGAGAAATCCATGATCAACTCAACAATGTTCCAAGATAAAGTTTATAAACATGTGTTAATTGTTATTTGATGAACACCTTCTAGTTCATTTGAATCAAAGTGGATTGGCCAATCAATCCCCATTTAGCCAAGGGACAAATTTGCCAAAGGAAGGGTGATTTTAGGAATCTCATCCAAATTATTCTTGAACCTTGAAGGTGTTGAGAAATCTAGGGCATTATATCAATTAGAATCTTAAGGTAGATTTCTCTTAGGTCTTGACATTTTCTTGTGATTACTTTTCTTCTTATTAGTTCTTCTTTCAATTTCTTATGTTTCATTCATCAAGACAAATGCCAAACAAAGAAGATCACAACAAGGAACACAAGATGTAGGTAGTTAGCCAGGGAAAAACCCCTTTCTAGAGGAAAACCAAGTCCACAATCTTCACTAGTAGATTCAAATCAAGATGAGATAGGCCAAGACCCTTATTACCTAGACCAAGAACACCTTCCATCCATCAAGTCAGCCAATACATCTACCAGTCCCTTTCAACAAGTATTTCTTCTTCTTTACACTCATACAACTTTTGCATTCATATGGAATTTATTTATGTGATCATAGATAGCTTCGGTTTTGTAGTTATACCATGTTTCAATCCTATAATCATATCATGCTTCAGTCATGTAGTCATACCATGTTTTGGTCCTATAATAACTTAGTGCTTCTGTCCTATAATCACCCAATACTTCGATCTGTAGATAATCTGAATCATCCTTCATTGTTTGTTCTATATATCCAAAATTATTTCACATCTCAAAGTTGGGTCAAGTTCATACGAGTATTTATAGTTATTGTTGCCCGTATATTGAGCCGACATAAGTAATAGTGGAGGTTGACTTGTACATGATCAATTATGAGGCCAACTTGCAAGGTGACTTGATGGAGGAGGTTTTGACATGACAAAATAGATTTTTATATTTGACACCATGAACCCAAGAAGGGTTTCTTACATAATAAATTTGACTTTGACTTAAACAAAAATCTTGAAGCACTCAATGGTTGCTTTGACCTATTGACCATTGACCCAAGCATGAAACCCATTCTTTAATAATTCAATACAAATTTCTTTTTATAAATAATTTATCTTTTCTTTCTTTGGATAGATACATGACTCGAATTCAATTATGAATACCAACACTAGTTACATTATTCAACACTCCCTCTTAACTAGGGAGGTATTCATAATTACATACATAAAGGTACATGGAAGATATGAAAATGATATGAACAACAAAGAGTTCTAACACACTTAGTGTTACGAACTAGATACTTGACCAGGGTATTCTATCAAGGTGGGACTAAGGGGGCTCAAGATTTAGCGAGTCTAGGTATCATCAGGCTTTTAAGCTCTACCACCAACCTACGGATCTAGGGTCCACTTTATGTATTTATCCTCATAGCTCCCGACAGGGTAGTACTACTCCTTGATGGTGTCCCCAAATTAATTTCAAGTCAGTGCAGATAAAAATAGTGAGGGTGTACTTTTGTATTTCTTCTCATATTATATTTCCCACTAGTGCTTGACGTGGGGGGTGGCTTTAAGAAGTGAAAAAGTATTCTTTGTTCAGCTAGAAAAATCATGAACAGAAAATATCCTTCTAATAGATTTAACCATTTATTTACGGCTTCTGCATCTATCTAACCTTTAACTATGGGGATGTCAAAGTTAACTTCTACCTTGAAGGGTATGGCACTTCCAAAGTGGCAGGTGGAAGGATATGTGTTGCCTTTGGGTAGTCGTTGAAGGATTTGGGAAAATTTGTCCATCATCGCGTTCCTCTGTCACTCGAGGGCTTATTCAAATAGGATTTTGAAAGGATCTCCTACCCCCTTGTCTTTCTTCTCTTCCGCAATGGGAGGCCATCGGGGTTTGTGAGGTATGTCTTACAAACGTTTGACCAATTCTAGCCCTAACTCCTTATATCCCGACCTCATTGGGGACATGCAAATAAAAACCTAGAAAGAGCAGATGACTTTGATACCATTGATCATAACTTAAATAGGAATGCAAAAAATTATAGATATAACCATAAAGACAGAGATGCAACATAAATAACACTTCGTTTCATTAATATCAAATACTGAAATAAGCTTGCAAACAAAATGGAAAAAAGAAAGCTCGGGTGATGGTAGCTTATCTCTGAGAAGAGATGTGGCAGCTACATCCCTTTGACTTGTGTTACAATGAGGCTCGAAGTCATATTTATTATTGAGAAACAATAGAAACCCCTAAAAATCCAAAAACCTAACCCTTGGAGATGAAGCGCCCAAACTATGTGGTCTGTTTGGGTAAATTGGTACATCTACTTCTCGGGGTCGTAACTTTGGCATATGATCTCCGTTTAACAGACACAATACCACGTTAGAAATATCTATCCAAGGAATAAAATTTTCGAGTGGAAAAACACTCATGTTTGACTAGGTTTTTCCAAAAATCGTCATTTAGGGCCTCAAAACGGCTCTGGAAGTTCATGATCCGAAAAGCTATCAAAAATAGTAAATTATGCTACGATTAAGGAAACTAAAAAAATGAAAGAGAGAGTGATGGGGGTCCAAGTGGAATAGGCATGTGACCACCAACATCCACCCGGATCAATTCGGCTCTTTGACTCCCTCACGTTCCTCTTCTTGTTAAGGTTCATCGTGTACGATATGTCACGCTATTCAGACCACAACATTGTAATATCCCATAATAATAATAATAATTATAATAATAAATCAATAAATAAATATATTACAATAATAATAGTAATAAAGTAAATAAAATAATATTAATATAAATAAAGAAAAGAAAATAATATAAATATAAATAACGTAAGAGTTAACAATGAATAGATAAACTAACAATTAAGGAAGAGAAAATATATGAATAAATAAATAAAACAACAAATAATGAAGAAAAGATAAAATAACAAATAATGAAGAAAATGTAATAATAAATAAATAAAATAAAAGTTGGCATGGGCATATGGATGGTGTACATGCATATCCCTTTCCAACCCCTTTTGATTTTTAGAGCCATTTGTTCTATTTAATCATGAAGAAGGAGAAGAAGAGTCATTCATTCATTCACTCATTCTTGAGGAAGGAAATGATGGAGATAATAGATTCTTGGCAGTAGTAAGTTGGTTGAGGGCTCAGGGGTGGCTAGCTATTGAAATCTACTTAGCAACTATGCCTATGGTTGTGTGGAGAGTTGTCCTCAAATTCCTTGTTGCTTGTAGCGGTTCTTGCACAACATAATTCAATAAGTTACAACACTGTAAAACTTAGTAAGAAATCTTCATTCCTCAGGTTCAAACCCTAGGTACTTTTAGGAATAACATTTTAAATTATTATTGCAAAATCTAATTAGATTTATTGTTGTTATTCTAGAATTACTTAGATCTAATTAGATTTACCGGAAAACATTATAAAATTTTATTTCTAATATTGTCATTTTAGACATGTAGATATTTATTTGAGGGTAAAAAAAAAGTGATTTTAAAGTACTGTCAGTTCATAAAATATCAAGTTTGAAAGAAACGTGGCTAAGATCTATTGAGGGAGAATTTATCTAGTATTTGTTGAGAAACATAATTTATTAAGAAAAGATTTAGCTATTCTCATCAATTTCTTCCTCACTTGATTTCTTATATATATATATATATAACTATAACCTTTTAACCTCCTCTATGTTGAAACTTTATCTCAAAACTTCAACATCCCTTTGTAAAATAATCTCCTCTAGGTTGAAACTTTATCTCAAAACTTCAACATCCCTTTGTAAAATAATCTTATGGAATTAGTTTTTTTGTTTATACATTTATAATAATATTTTTGCTATCTTATTCAAAATTATTCAAATTATCGCGAGCGCTGAAAATAAATAAATAAATGTTAAATGCAACCACAGTCGTATCTAAAAATTCTAAAATATGAGATTAATAGTATACCTGTATTTTTATGAATAAGATTTGCGTCAATTAATTTCGCGGAATATGGATAATTTAATTGAGACGAAACCTCGATTAACTAGTGGTCGTTGGATAAAATTTGGTGAAAAAATAAAGTAGTCCTTTTCATTAAATTCAGTTGGAATGAATTAATTTGACTTTCTTTAAATTTAACAAGGAGCCACTGTCGATGGCGATAGTCCCTGCCAGGGTCTGCAGGTACATTGCAAATTACCTAACAGCAAATGGATTGAGCAAGATTTGAAAGGCTAAGAACTAAATGATTATAAAAAAGGTTGAAGGCAAAGCCCATAATTTTGGAAGAATCCTCTGCTTCTAATGCCATCTTGAAACACATGCCTGCAGCCCACCGCAAACTTGTTCGCTAAAATTATAATCCAAGAGGCCATCAACCTCATCAATGACATAACTAACTATTCGAGGGTGATTTACTCTGTCATAGCCATTTTCATAGTGTTTAGCAAATCAAATTTGCAACTTTGTGTTACCGCCACTTTTAATGCATGTACATATCATTTAATTTTGTTGCCTTGTTATTTTATTTTGTGTCACATATCTTAAGTTACCTTGTTGTTATTTGATGGGTACGTGCCAATTCACATGGTGTGGAACCTCGCATGAGAGCCATGTATCTAGTGTTTTTAAGTTGCTACTGATGATGGGGACCGTTGCTACTGATGATGGGACCGGCGGGACGCAGTTCAAGTTATCGATTTGCTTATTGCCTTTGCTCTCACTGGGTTAACTGGTATTGTGTATAAGTCTTAGCTTTAACTTCTTTAAGGCTAGACCAACCTATTCCTTTGGGATGCTGTGTCTAAAACTACCCAACATATGCCTTTTTCAGAATGGCCATAAAGTGGCTTCTCTGGATCTCACCTGCAATGAGATCAAGTAGAACGGGAGTTAAGTAGAAAAGCCGCAAAGTGGCTTCTCTAGATCTCATCTGCAATGGGATAAACTAGGCAGCCTTTACAAATCAACTCAACTCAAGAAAAAGGTTGCAGGTTGAGGCATCTGAGCCTATCGTACTTATCTCACCAATCACTTTTTGTTCGTTATCTTTCGAAACTTTAGCTCATGAGAGGTTTGTTTTAAGATGATTTCTAGATGTTTGTTGATTTCGAGTTTATTTTTCTCAAGTTTATTTAAATTTTTTGGTCAGTTTCAGATTTATTTAAAATCTTTGGTTTGTGAAAGCTTATCGTAATGTTTTGTTGTCTGTATTCGTCTTCCCATTCATGCTTTGTAATTTCATGGCTTTCTAAAGCTTATCGTAAAGTTTTGTTGTCTGTAGTCGTCTTCCCATTCATGCTTTGTAATTTCATGGCTTTCTAGGTAAAGCTTGTCATTAAAGTTCATATGTGATGGTTCCCTTTTGGAAAGGGATATTATTGTGGTTTATTTCTTAATTTCATAAATTCAAGAGCTGTTGAGAAATTTAGAATTTTAGCTATTCCAAAAGTTGCTTGAACTACAAAATTTTAGATATTTTATAAAAATTTATACTAAAGAATATTGCATCATCAACCCATAAATCATCTGGCTAATATTGCATGAAGCCCTTGCAACTAAACTAACATTTTGGAGAAATAAAAAGATTTTTATTTAATATATTTTCTCAAAATTTAATTAGCAACACAAGTTGCCTAAACTGTAGAATTCCAGGTATCTTTTTTTATTAATAATTCCTGTTTTTTTTAATAACTACCCTTTCACACCGATTTAATTATTTATAAAGAGTATTGCATCATTGAGGCATAAAAAATCTGATTGCATAGAGCCACTGTAACTAAACTGAAATTTTGGAGAAATAATATGATTTCTGTTTAAATATCTTTTTTCAAAATTTAATTAGCAAATAGCTTAAACAATCTCTAAAATTTTAGGTTGATACCTTTTGAACTGAACACACATATTTGATGAATTTACTCTCAAATTTTTGAGTGGTTCAGTTTCAGCAAAACACTTGTATTCATATAACTTCATCTATTAGAAGATTATTATACAAATTTATTTTCTAAATCTAAATTTTCAAGTGCAGAGATACCTCTGTTGCAAAACTCGAGAATTTATAACGTCTATACATGAATTTTCTTTAGTAATTTTTATATTCATCTGTTTCTGAAACAAATTAATCTTCCGAGCACGAGCAATTATTACAGCGGTTTACACCGTCATAAGAACTAGACTGTGCCGTTCATTGTAAACTACAGCAAGATCTGCATTTGCAAGTACTAATCAAAGGATATGTAATTTATAGCAATATCTGCATTTACAAGTACTAATAATATTAAGCAGGAATGGGGCCATCCAGCAAGTTGTCATCGAGAGATAACTGTTCAAGATTTGAGAGAGCAGCGAGGGAACCAGGGATGTTGCCGGAGAAAGAATTCCGAGAGAGCAGGAGACGAATTAGGGACGTGAGATTTCCAATGGAGGATGGAATGGCGCCATGGAAGGCGTTGCTGGAGAGGTCCAAGATTTGCAGAGAGCTTAATTGGCCGACATCAGGCGGCAGAGTACCGTTATATCCCGACTCGTCCAGAGTCAATTCTGTGACTCTCCCTCCATCGCATCTCAAGCCATAGGTGAAAAGCTTGCCAAAGGCAGAATCGCAGGGATCTGCTGAAAAATTCCAGGAGCTGAGACACGATCCGACTTGAATAGAATTCACATCCATTGAATCCTTTAGGGCTTTGAGAGCCTCTACATTCCCGGCCACTGTGCGCGCTTCTCCGAACTGAGCTGAATATAAGAACTGCGAAAGAACAAGAAGAAGAGCGAGAGTGAGCGTGGAGCTGCTTTTGGAGGCCATGGCTCTTCCAGACCTTCAAGCTCTGCAACACATTCAATGGATTTTGAATCCCTGTAAAAGCTAAGCCCCTGTTACAGGAGAAAGGAAAACCTCACCTCACGTACTCTCAAGTGGGTCGATGGACAACAAATAAATAATGTGGCGTTGCAGTGGTAAGAGGTGGCAGACGGTGGTAGCGAGCTGCATGAGAGGTGAGAGGTGTTAGCTATATAAAAAAACTTTGAAACGTGGACGCCTCTGCATAGACTTCAAACATCTGGCATGCAGCGCACTGCATGCAGGGCACGGAGAACAGGCACGAAAGAGAACTTAGGATAAAAAACTTAGGATAAATTTAGTTGCGCGCACATGGAGAACAGGCACCACGGAGAACTTAGGATAAATTGAGTTGAGCGCACATCGGGCCACGTGAGGCCGGCAATAAGAGGTTAAACAAAAAACTTTGGTTAAAGTTTTTTTGCACACAAAGTGCCTAATATAAACTTTGGTTAAACAGCAATTAACCAGTAGAAATTGACGGTCAACGCGAAGAGTAATAGCAAGTCAACGGCGTATCGAACGCTATAGTCCCTGCTATGCCGGAGGCAGGGACTAATAAGTTGATATTAATTGTGAAAACTATTAATGTTTTATTAAAATATGGAGCTTAATAAATATGTTGGATGTGAAATATTTTGTTTTAAAGTTGACGTTAGATAAGAAAAAAAATTCACTAAATTGGCAGCAGGGTAAAAGTGCTTGTAAAAGACACAACTCTATTATATTTGTTTGTGTTATTACGCAGTATAAAAAAACCTAAAAAAATATCATACCAATAACAATACAAAAAAATAAAAAATATTAAATATTAAAAAAGTAAAAGTAAAAATAAGGAAAGTCAAAGAAGAAGAAAAAAACAAAATAGAAAATACATAAATAAAGGGTGTGAAAAAAAAGGGGCAAAGGAATAATGAAAATAAAATAATGAAAAAGAGATTGATATACAATTAATATCACTTATAATTACAACAAAAAATGAACAATGATAGAATAATAGTTTTATTAATCAATGATGAGGACTCCAATCCTCTTTACAATAAATCCAATACAATAATTTGTAGTGCTCCAACCTTAAATTAAGGCACCAACTTTCAATCTCCCATGCTCTAAACTGTATTTTTCCAAGCATTGACTTGGATTTTCCAAGGCACCAACCTTGTCAACTTTGAGCCACCAACCTCTAGGGATCCAACCCTATCTCTGGTACAGGCTCCAACTTGGTCTCTTGAGGACTCCTATCCTCTAGGGCTCCAACCTGTTTTATTGAGGACTCCTATCCTCTAGGGCTCCAACCCTATATTCCAAGGCACCAACATTGCTCTATGAGCCTCCAACCTCTTGCTTCAATTCATCAAGATAAGCTTAGTAATTGTTCACAGCTCCCAATGTCTTCTTCAACGAGCCTTGCTTATCTTCAACAGTGCCTCCACTTAATCTCCATGTCACTTCATCAATGAAAACCTTGATTTATCACAAAGGTGTCTCCACAACTCTTCATGGTACCCAAACAAATTCTCCAAGGTTACTCCATGATATCTTCAACATAGTATCATGTTTCTAATAGTGTCTTCAATCTGTTGCCCTCGAGAACTCTTCAAAGTTTCTTCAACACGCTGCACCAAACCCATTCCATAAACTACTCCAAGGATTTCCATAACCTATAAGGCTTTATGGTCCAAAATAGACTCCAAGTAATGCTTAAAATTCTTTCACATATTTCCTATTAATTCCTCCAATAGCTTTCCCAGAAATTACTCCTTCACGTCACCAACTTCTTCTCATCAATTCATATCCAATTACTTATTCATCCATAGGTCCACATATCTCTAAATTGCGAGTGGTATAACAAGTGTGCTTTGATCAAAGATAAAGTTAGCGTTGTGTTATATATAGGCCCAAACAATTCCACAGAACCAAACTATTATTACTGGTCACAAGTCCGAGTACATGGTAATTATAGGTTCAAGGAAATTTCATGACAGGTTCGAGTAGATTAATTTCACAAGTCCGAGCATATTTTACCACAGGTTTGAGCTTCTCAAAATCCGATCTTTTCACAAATATGAGATGGATATATAGAATTTAACTGAGCTACTAAACAAACCTCTGCAAGACTGTCCTTCAAGTCAAGCTCTGTACTTCTTCTTTAGATTAATTCATCACAGGTCCGAGCCTTCCAAAGATTAATTCATCACAAGTCTGAATGTTTGAGCACTGTCCAAAAAGGTAATTATGTTCAAGATCCTACAACCTTGTCTTCTTCAGATATCAAGTAAACTCATCCTTATTACAACCTAATCACAAATCTTCCTTAGCTTCTAAGTCTCCTGTCCTTTTTCCTCCAAGTTCACGAGCTGTGAACTGAATCTCTCTTTGTCCGATGGATGCCCAAGATCGATACTTGAAATGAAGTATTTGGCTTGTACTTATATGAGTTTCACCAATAAACGAGAATACATGTTTATTTAGAGGAGGGGCCGACTTGTGCATGAGGTGGCACATTAAAAATATTTTGAAGACATCTCTAATAAACTACCAAATATAACATAGTCTCATTGTTTACCAAAACCATATTATAATGGAAATATGGGAGGGGCCATAGCTTTTGAATACATTTAAACAATGCCAAACCATATTATAATGGATTCTCGGAGGTCCCACATGCGACATCATCACTTTACTCTCGCACATCTCAACTAAATTGATATCAGATATTTTTAAGTGTTGTACATGCCAAAGTTTCGATGTCAACAATGCCGATATCCCAATATCACATATCGTTGTTACTTGATATGGCCTCTGGTGTAGTGGATGTGACATTACATTACAAAATTTATGATAAAGGCACTCAGGTCTGCAACTGTATCGCAATCGGAGGTTTTAACATGACATGGCTTGCTAAAACTTGCGATAGGAAAGTTTCGACACACGAACACAATATTACATTAAAAATTGTTATGATAAACCAATTGGGTCCACATGCGTATCAGAATTGGAGCTTTAGGTCTTACCATAGGATCTTTTCATAGGTCCCAGTCCAAAAGTTACTATAAAGGGCGGATGTGATTTGATAAATAAATTGTAACTTAAATTGCATTGTGTCTATATATCGGAGATCATAATTGGAGTTGGAGATCATAGATCAGAGTCGGAGATCGGAGATTGGAATTGGAGATCAAAGATTGGATTTTTTGAGTGGTGACAAACAATAAAAAGCACCAATATAATTTCTATGATTGGGTTTTACTATGATATTTTCATTTGTGAAGTTTGGTTAAAAGTTTTCCAAAGTTTATCATAGGTAAAGGTTTACTTTGATATCATTGCTTTTCCTTTTGGATATTTCTCTTGGGCATATGAAGTATTCTCTTAGATCTACTCCTCCTTGGCTTGTCTATCCTGCTATTGGCTTCTGATGGCTTCCCTTTAGCTCCTGATGGCTCCTCTTTCCACTACTTCTTGCTCTTCTCTTTGGTACTTCTCCTATTGCTCCTTGGGACTATTTCTCAGGTCCAATGCTTCTTGGGATTGTGTATATATATATATATATATCTATATATATATATATATATAATATATATATAGTTTTAGTGCTTATGTTATAGTCATTCCATATGGCCCTCCATCTCATCATATGGTCTCCAACCATGTCATCATGTATTTCATCCTCTTGATATGGCATCTTCATAAGAAATTTCATCACAATGATCAATGGTCATCTTAAGGGAAACATCACAGGTCAAAAAAAAATTCCATCACAAACAATGCCATATTGACATCAATGACAACCTTGACTGATAGTTTCCCCCATTGTCATTGTTGGTGATGTTCTTTCCCTTACAACATTCTGTACCCCTTTGATATCAATGGTAAATGGGGTGCCCAAGCACTCCCCCTTTCATGCTGCTTCTTGTCATGTTGCTTAGATAGTTTCTTCTACAACTCCCTCTGAACTCGTGGTCCCTTTTCTTTCATCATCATGTTGTTGAGTCACCTCTATCATTTTGTTCTATAGTTCTCCAATGGTGATATAATGATCAAGGTTTATTTTACTCAATCCATTAAGTATTATAATATTTGGTTGTATATTCTTCTTTGCAAAGACTCAAATACTAGTTTGAATACTTTGTAGTTGTTTGTATATCCTTTTGATTCAACTGTTGTCTAATTCCAAATGTCATTTCCATATTTTAGCTTTGTTCATAATCTTTTGACATCAGCTTCATTTTTCTGCCGTTACCAAGCATTTACTGCCTTCTACTATCAGTTTGATCTTAGCAGCCCGTAATTTTCCAATGGTAGTGATTGTATACAATTCATTTGTAGATTATCAATTAGCTCCCCCTGCCTACATAAACTCCTCTAGATTATTTGTTTGCTTTAGACAAGAAATATTTTTGTAACTGGAAGTTATCTTCAATCAATGTATGATTTTCTTCAATGGAGTTACTTCCAGGAGATGATATATCAGTAGATGTGACTCATCAAGTGTCTCATAGGGCTCTTCACAGATAGATTTTGCAAGAACAATTTAGAACCAAAAACTCCCCGAAACAGTATGGGTGGATGGTCTCTAAATGGAAGAATATCATCATAAAAAATTGTCAAGGATATCTTCATCAGATCAACAACATGTGTTGTTGGCTTAAGTGTTCAAGAGGATTTCTGATCCAATCTACTTCTTTCTCCATAATTGTGTTACTTTTTTTATTGCTTGGTATAATTGTTTTTAACTTGTTTAGGGACTTGAGTAAAGTTACAATTACAATTCATATGTCCAATGTTATGATAATTGAAGCATTTAGTTTTGTACATAAAAGAAGAATCATAATTACTTCCTGTAAATTTGTTTCTAGGAAGCTGATGGGGACCATTATATTTGTCCTTGTGGTATGCCCTACAATCTTTTGCCATGTGTCCAAAATTTGAGTAGGAAAAACAATAACCATGAAATAAATTTTTGGTACCTGGGAAATTGTTATTTCTTTTGATGCACTTATGAAAGAATTATGCCTCAGAATTATTTGATGATACCCATTTCTTCTTGCATCCTTGACACTTTCTGCGCAATTTTGTCTCGATGTACTTCTAAAATTATTCTGTCTTGGAAGCCTTTGATCAAATTATTCCCTCTTACACTCTTGACACCATCTTCACATCTTCTTGGAAGAGGTTTTCTTCCAATATCATCTTAACTCTTCTCTTTGTCTTTGTTGGAACTGAGGACATCAATACTTCTTCCAAGTTTCTCCACATATATGTTGTGTGAAGCAATCAGAGTTTCTTCATTTATGTTTAAGGATTCACCTGTATAACCCATACTTGTTTTATTAAATGGAGATTTTTGATATTTGAACATGTCATCCAAGGCTTGAGAATTTTTCAAGTTTCTATTCAGCAATTAAACTTTTTTCCGTAGTGAAACAATCTCTTCTTCCATTTTCCATAGTCATAATTTTTCTAGCTAGTTGTTTCTCAATTTCTTCCTTAACTCATGTTGCTTCATTAACTTATACTTTAAGGGAGATGATACATGATTTCATGATTTCTTCATTCTCATTTGCTAGACTAATCTCTATTTCTTCCTTCATCCTTGTTTCTTCACATGTTTCGGCCTTGATAAAGTTGATATCTGATTTCATTTTGAATATATCTTCATCCTTTTCTTCTAGTTGGGATATCATGGTGTTTCTTTCCTTTTTTTCATCACCAACCTGTCCTTCTATGGGTGTTGAAGCTTCCATCACCTTCTCACCTCCTTGTTCTTGTTTATTTGTTTCTTCTAGTTGAGACTTAAGGGAGGATACGTCTTCCTTGTATTGACCCATTTCTACTTCAACTTTGTTCAGGATCTTGTGTCTTTGTTCAAAGTGGCTTGACAAAGTTTCTTCCATTTTCTTTGCCTTATCTAATTGATTTTTCATGGATACAAATTCTTAATAATTACTTCTCTTGTTTTTATGAAATCCCTCCTTAATCTTGGTGAGATCCTCGTCTCTTTTTTGAACTTGATGCTTGAATAGGTTAACTTCCTTCTTTGTCTTGTCAAGGTCGTGGTCACCATCTTATGATTTCTTATTGAGCTCCTCATTCTCCTTTTTCAAACTTCTTATCTCTTCTTGGGCAGTTAGAAGCTTTGCCACGAGAACTTCTTCAAAATCATATTTACTCTCTTCATCTTCTAGGTCTTCCTTAGCCTTGATGTCTTCATTCTTGCTTTAGCTTCCTTAATGGGTTGTAGATTTCTTTCTTGATTTCCATCATCTTCTTGATCAACAGTCTTGGGCAATGCTCCTTCTGGGTGAAGATCATGAAGTTTGTCCCACATATCTTTCACTAATGAACATTTTTCCACTTTGGCCTTTATTTGATCAGGTATGCCATTAAATATTGATTTCAACACTCTTGTATTATATTCCTTGGATTCTCCCTCCATCATGCTATAAATAATCATAGATTCCCATACTTCAACGCCTTGAGCCATTAAGAAATTTCTCATTATTACCTTCCATACATCAAATTTTCCATTGAATAATGGAACTTTCCCAATATGATCATCTTAAGTTTTCATGGTTGAGGAAGAGACATATTTAGAAGGATTGGAGGCTTCCTTCCTTGTTTTTCCATTTGGGTTTTGAGGATAAACCTTCAATTTGTTAGGATTTGAGTGAATATATTGGCTCTAATACGAATTGTTGGAGAAACTGAGAGGGGGATGAATCAGTATTTCTTTTCAATTGTTACTTTTGATAGTTAATATCACTTATAATTATAACAAAAAATGAACAATGATAGAATAATAATTGTATTAATCAATGACTAGGACTCCAATCCTCTTTACAATAAACCCAATACAATAATGTGTAGGGCTCCAACCCTAGATGAAGACACCAATCTTCAATATCCCAAGCTCCAACCTATATTTTTCCAAGCACCGAATTGGACTTTCCAAGGCTCCAACCTTGTCAACCTTGAGGCACCAACCTCTAGGGCTCCAACCGTATCTCTGGTACAGGCTCCAACCTAGTCTTTTGGGGACTCCTATCCTCTAGGGCTCTAACCCTATCTTCAGTACAGGCTCCAACCTATTCTATTGAGGGCTCCTATCTTCTAGGTCTCCAACCCTATCTTCTAAGTAACCAACCTTATCTCTATGAGGCTCCAACCTCCTGCTTCAATTCGTCAAGATACATTTAATAATTTTATCACAACTCCCAATGTCTTCTTCAATAAGCCTTGGTTATCTTCAACAATGCCTCCACTTCATCTCCATGTCACTTCATTAATGACAACCTCGCTTTATCATGAAGGTGTCTTTGCATCTCTTCATGGTACCCAAACAAAATCTCCAAGGTTACTCCATGGGGTCTTCAACACAACATCATGCTTCCAATAGTGTCTTCAATATGCTTCCCTCAATAACTCTTCAAAGTTTCCTCAATATGATGCACCATACCTGCTCCAGAAGCTGCTCCACAGACTTCCACATCCTACAAGGCTCTATGGTTCAAAATAACCTCCAAGTAATTCTTCAAATTCTTCCACAAATTTCCTATTAATGCCTCCAATTGTTCTACCTCAAATTACTACCTCAATTCACCAAATTCTTCTCATCAATTCATATCCAAATACTTATTCATCCACAACTCCACATATCTTTGAATTGTGAGTGCTATAAAAAGTGTGATTTGACATCAAACAAAGTTAGTGTTGCGTTATATATAGTCCCAAACAATTCCTTAGAACCAAACTATTATTACTAGTCACAAGTCCAAGTAGATGATATTTATAGGCTTGAGCAAATTTCACCACAAGTCCGAGCACATTTTACCATAGGTTCGAGCTTCTCAAAACCTGAGCTTTTCAAAAATCCGAGACAGAGATATAGAACTAATATGAGCTATGAAACGAACCTCTACAGGGCTATCCTTCAAGTTGAGGTCTGTACTTCTTCTTTAGATTAATTCATCATAGTTCCAAGCCTTCCAAATATTAACTCATCGCAAGTTTGGATGTTTGAGAACTATTCAAAAAGGGAATTTTGTCCAAGATCCTACAACATTGTCTACTTCAGATTTCAAGTAAAATCATCCTTATTCTAACCCAATCACAAATCTTCCTTAGCTTCTAAGTCTCCTTTCCTTTTCCCCCCAAGTTCATGAGTTGTGAACTGAATCTTTCTCTTTGTGACAAATGACCAAGATTGATACTTGAAATGAAGTATTTGACTTGTATTTATAAGAGTCTTTCCAATAAACAAAAAGAAACATTTGTTTAGAGGAGGGGCGAACTTGTGCACGAGGTGGCATATTAAAAATATATTGAAAGGGTATTTAATAAAGAACCAAATATAACATAGTCTCATTGTTTAATGAAACCATATCATAATAGCAAGATGGGAGGGGGGGGGGGCATATTGAATACAATTAAAAAATGATGTTTGGATGGGGTCAGTTTTGGGGTTAAGATAACCCAAGTTTTGATGAGTTTGTGTAATTAATGCAAAGTCTCCATGATTTGTGGATGTAGAGCACGTAGATTGTTAGGATTCAAAGAGGATTAGCCCCTCGATTTATGTACATTTTAAGTCTGTTTTGAGATTCATTGATGGTCCGCGGACCATGGGATTGTATGAGAAAGGCTATAAATAGGTGTGTCTTAGACAGTGTAAGGCATATGTTTTATGTCTTGGATGATAGAGGGCATGTGAGTAAGTAAGGAAGTGAGTAAGACAAAAAGAAATAGGCTCCGCAACTGAGTGAATGGAGGCCTAGGTAGAGTCTGCAGCTGAGTGTGCGAACCCCTGTAGCTGTGTGCGTAGGGAAGCATTGAGTCTGTAACCTTGAATTAAAGATTAATAAAGACCTTTTTCTAAAGAATTATTGTGTATTTATGCTTATCTCTTTGAATTTTTATGTTGTTGACAAATAATGTGTTTATGGAATAATGATCAAATGATGCGCGATTCACTTTAATAAGTCTTAATAAATGTACGCAATGCATGTTAAGTACTTTCATGAATACTCTGATGAATTATGTTATGTTTACTAATAACTTAAGTATAACTGTGCGAACACTAATCTAGGGTTGTTCTCCGATGCGCATAAGTGGATAAATTTACTGGTAAGTTTCTACAAAGACCAATTGTAGACCTTCGGAAAGGCCTACTATTGTTTTAACATAGTTGTAGTAACAAGCCCTAAGGGCTTATCAATCAAGGAGAAGACATATTTCCACTGCTAAAATAAATCACATCGATCTTTGAATGTAGAAACTTGGTTCTAGCATCCCCCCATACTACTTCAGTTGGTATTACAACCTGCACTACGTGGGTTGTTGGTGAAAGGGCCAGTAGTGTAGGTTTTTGTTGGTTGGCGCAACTAACTCTAAACCTGGGTCAAGACCCCTTAAACCAACAAATGGTTCTGTTATCGGGACTAGGATCTACTTGAAAGAGATGTGTGATGTCTCATCATTGGAATTTGACCAAGAAAGAAATTGAAAAGTGGTTGGATCAGAAGATTCACGAGTTCGTGGCACAAGAAAACATGAATCTGTGCATGTCGAAGGAAGAGTGGTTAAATAGGTATATGTACACGAAAATACACAAAATTTTCTTCTGCATCTTCCCCATCAAATTGTATGAGTGGTTGGTTAAATTCACAGATAGATAAGGAAGGTGGAAGCTTGATAATCCAATTGTGTGGAATCAAGAATTAGTGTGGTAGTTAGAAGCCTCTGAAAATAAGATCGCGCAGATTGTCGATCAATGGCTTGATCGAATTATAGAGGATTTGTTACAAAATTTGCAGTTGATACCTCAGTCAGCTAGAACAAAGCGGAGTGAATATTTTTCAAAGGACCGTGAGGTAAGTGCTTAAGATCTTTGAATACCTAGATTAAAATGATGTTGTGCGAAAAACAAGTGATGCCATTACCTTGATGTTAGAATCTACATGAAGTGGATGACTCTTTAGAAACCATGAAGGATCAGGATTGGAGTATAGTCCATTGATTGGACCTCCTGTAAGTGACAATGAAGTGGTGGAATAGACTCCACCAAAAAGAATTGTTTAGCTAATCACTAAGGGGTTTCCTCAAATAAATCATCTGTCCACCTCACCTCCACCTCCACTGCATTCACCTTCACCCACACCTCCACCACCAACGTTCAACATGGAAAACACAATGAAGATGTCGTTCTTCAAAGGCATAGGAAGTGAGAATATAGAGAAGTTTTGGTTTGTTGCAAATGTTGTATGGATGGCGCAACAGATTACTAATGAAAATATAAATAAAGCACAGTTGCTTACCTCTTTGTAGGATCACGTGCTAACTTGGTATATTAAGTATTGTCTTTATAATCCTATTGCATCGCTAGAAGTGACTAAAGCAACTTAAAAACAAGGAGTTTAGTAAGCCTAAGTTTAACTCAAAGCCTGTAGTTGGATTTCAAGAAATCATGATGAGGGTTAATGAGACACCGTGGGAATTAGATCAGAGGTTGAAGTGTCAGATTCGATAAGCTAACATGCAACTCTTAGATAGTCAACATTACGAATGGTTCATAGCTTCCCTTTTGCCCCACCAGAGAATTGCTCTGTCACAATAGCAAACAGGAACCCAAGCAGTGGCCTTGGAAATCACAATGAGGTTGCATGATTCGCATATTTAGGATGTGAACTTGGGGGTACAAGAGATCCATTCTTAGCTACAAAGCTTACACCTGGAATTACAGAGCTTGAAGAAAGAAAAGGAGACTAAACCAGAAGTGCACACGGAAGTCTGGTGTTTGAAATGCAAGAACTAGGGGCACGATAAGGATCATTGCCCAGTGTGTGTGAATTATATTATAGGAGGGGGGTCAATTCCCTTGAAACCAAAAGCCCTAGCAAGGATGAGCATGGGGGTTGCGTTATGGTGCGTTATTTGTCAGGTTGTTGGACAATATGCGACGGATAATTGTCATTTACTTCAAAAGTTCGTCCAGACACCCTATCAACTATTTTGCAGCCTCTACAAATCTGTGGGCCATGGTGAAGGGCATCGTGAAGTCAAAGGAAAACAAATAGAGAACCCAAACATCACTGTGCCATTAAAAAAAGGAAAGTAAACATTGGCACTGGAATAGAACCGAAGTTTGCGAACATTGGAGATTATTGGGACGATGCAACAATGGATAAAGTTTCTGAGTTACTCCACGAATACCAGGATCTTTTCCCTACCAAGTTTTCGGATTTGAAGGGTATAATTGGTGATTTGGGTGTTATGAAGATTATTCTAAAGTGAATGCGAAGCCTATTAAATAGATATCGTATCATCTTAATCCAAAATACAAGGAAATGGTTCATTGGGAGTTAACCTTTTAAGATGTTAGAGGCGGGCATCATAGAACTTGTGGAGGAATCTGATTGGGTAAGCCCAATGGTGGTTTAGGAGAAGAAACAAAAAGGTGAAATAAAGATTGGAGTATATTTGAGGAAGCTTAATGATGTGTGTGTCCACGACCCATTATCAACACCATTTATCGACGAAGTGTTGGACAATGTTGGAGGGTAGGAGGTTTACTCATATACTGATGGGTTCTCTGGGTATCGTCAGATCAAGATTGCACCAGAAGATAGGAGAAAAACAACCTTCACAATGGAGTGGGGTTGCTTTAAATACACTATGATGCTGTTTGGACTTAAGAATGCACCTGCGATATCCTCCCACATAGTCATAATAGTATTTAAGGAGTTCATTGATAAGTTCTTAGAAGTATACTTTGCCACTTGGACGATGTTTAGATTAGTGAAGCACCATGTAACAATTCTGCACTTGATTTTGGATACATGTCGCAGATACCAAATCGCGCTAAATTTAAAGAAATGCGTATTTTTTGTTCCCTTTGGGATATTGCTGGGTCACATAGTATGCAAATAAGGATTTATCGTGGAACCTATGAAGATTGCGGTGATAGTGAATCTGGATGCCCCAAGGAATGTTAAGCAATTGCGCACGATGTTGGGACATATGGGATATTATAGAAAATTTATCAAATCTTATGCTCAAATTATTGTGCCCATGGAGAAGTTGCTGAAGAAAGATGCAACCTTTTGTTAGGACGAAGAATGTCAGCGTAGCTTGGATGTACTGAAAGAAAAGATGGTCACTGTGCCAACTTTGGTATTCCCGTATTTGAAAAAGGAATTTCACGTACATGTGGATGCCTCTTGCATTGCGTTGGGTGCAGTGATAACACGTGTGGGTGAAGGATAAATGGATCATCATATAGCCTTAGCGAGTAGGAAATTATCGAAGGCAGAGAGGAATTATTCAACAACTAAGCACGAAGGATTGGCCATGGCGTACACATTGTAGAAGTTTAGGCATTATCTGTTAGGAAGGAATTTCAAAATGTACATAGATCATTCTGCCTTGAAATACTTAGTCAATAAGCTTGTGTTGGGGGGGAAGATCTGCATATGGTTGCTACTATTCTAGGAGTATGAATTTGAGGTCATTGTGAAGACAGGAAGGTTAAATGAAGGAACTGACCATTTGTCGTAGATTGAAAGAGGTGAGGAACCCAATAATCTAGAGGAAGGGTTTCCAAATGCACATCTCTTCATAGTGCATGTAATTGATAATCATTTTGCAGATATTATTCACTACTTGGCTATAGGAATGGTGTCGGAAGGGTATACAAGTCAACAAAAGAAGGAATTAATACTGCAAGCGGCAATTTTTTGTTATTCATGCGGGACATCTGTATAAGATGGGTGCAGATGAAATATTGCGAAGATATGTGCCAGACTTTGAGTGGGATAACATTCTAGCTGAAGCTCATGGGGGAGCTAGGAGAGGTCATTATGCAGGAAAGGAAACTGCGCAAAAGATTTTTCACACAGGTCTATGGTGGCCAACACTGCACAAAGATTCCAAGGCATATTGTAATGCAGGCAATGCATGTCAAATAACTGGCAAATCCTCGCGGAGGGATGAGTTACCATTATATCCTCAAGTTTCCCTGTAGCCATTTAAGAAATGGGTGATTGAATTCGTTGGGCCATTTCAACACCTGCGAAAGAAGACAGGTGCATGCTACATCATCATTGTGATGGAGTATCTAACTAGATGGGAGGAAGCATATCTGGTTAAGGATTATATAAGGGCTATGAAAACAAAATTTTGTTCGAATATGTCTTAACTAGATTTGGCTGCCCGAAAGTGTTGATGAGTGACAGAGGTACATACTTTCATAATGAAATGATCAACACGTTGACTGGAGAATTCTAGGTCTACCATGAGAAGAGTACAACGTATCACCTGTAGGCCAATGGAATTGTTGAAGCCTTTAATAAGATTTTGGAGAATGCACTGACGAAGATCATCAATGTGTAGTGAAATTACTGGGATGTGCATGTACTTGCAGTACTATGGGCTTATAGGACTACTTCCAAGGAGCTAACAGGGAAAACAATGTTCAGACTAGTGTAAGGGGTCGAAGCTGTAATGTCGATGGAATACATTGTACCTAGTTTGGGTGGATCACGAGGCTTTAGGGAAATGCCTCACACAACTGATGGAGCTCGAAGCAGATCAATTTTTGGCAAGATTCCATTAAGAAGTACAGAAGGAACGTGAAAACGCGTGGCATGATTGCCATATCAAGCTTCGCACTTTCAAGGTAAATGATTTTTTTTTGTTATATGATAGTAAATTCACTAAATTTCTGGAAAATTCCAGATGCATTGGCTAGGTCCATATACAAATGAAGCCACATTTCAGCTCATGAAGCTGAATGGGGAACCTTTTCTAGGAAGAGTGAATGGGAGCAGATTGAAATTGTATACAAGGGATCTTGCACAATGATTATATGGCAACATGATAGACTTAGTGCACCAGGTACTTGCAAGGGAGCGCTGAACTATAAACTACACTGCCCAGCTTGGAGGACAACACAATGAGCAGACTGCGTGGAAAGTGACCAAGTTGCAGCTTATGAAGGTGCGCGATGAAGGGAGGTACCACAAAACATAGTAGAAAGGTGACCGTTGGAATCACTATTCATGAATTGACAGCGAGAAGATAGTTAAGAGGAGCAGGACAACAAAATTTAAGGTAAAAATCTTTGAAGATCTGCTGCTAAAATAGCATTAATTGTTAGAAATTGGGGGAAACGATCGGATTTGAATTCAAAAAACCCTATAAATTATGCATGCTAGTCTAACAGAGAACACTTTGCATCCTCAGAATTGCTAGTGAGATTTGTTGTCTGTCGCCTATGAATCAATCGTATTGGGAAGATTTAGTTGTGAGCCCTGCATTTGCTAAGTTGTTTGACATAAATAAAAAATTTATTCTAGAGAAAATGCTTGGACCAAGTCCTTTTGAAATCGTGAGTACTGGTGGTGATGTTGCCTACGAGAAAGCTGCCTTGGAAATTGTAAATATGGAAGCTTTGACTCCTATGCCTATGGCACCGAGGTCACCTAGGTTAAAGCCTACCCTGACCAGAGAAACCCAAACAACAAAATTGAAGAAATACAAGAAGAAGAAGCATGTTCTGGTGCACGCCTCCCCTAAGAAGCATTCTGAAACAAAGAAGCCAAAGAAGGATAAGAAGCTCGATATGGTAGTCAACCTAGAGGCAGAAGAAGGCCAAGGAACAAAAGATATTGATGTTAAAAGAGTGGAACCTATCACAAAGTTACCCCAATATATCCCTCCATAGAAGGGAAAGGCAAAGGTAAAAAATGATGCAGATTCTAAGAATTTCACCATTTCCACACCCTTGCTACTTGAGTAGGTCCCTTATGAAGGTCTACGGCTCGTGCGAATCCAACTGTTGAAAATGGAAGATTGGGACCTCACAGATCACGCTAGGTTCCCACACTTTGCGATATGAGAATGATTTATTATTCAGAATCGGGTGTGACAACATTAGAGACAGAGGAATGGCTCTGCGGTGTGTAGAACTCGGGGTTACTCAATTTGTTGTTGATACCCCATTATCATTGCACCACCCTTAACACAACCTGTGTGTTCCAGCTACTCATATTGGTGCACGATGGGTGTCTATGGCTAGGAGGGCCTATACGCATCACATATACGCCTATCCACAAAATCACGCACTTACCTTATAAGGGCGCGGACCTAAACAAGGAGTTTGGCGGAAAGACGGGGGAAATAGACCTAGCAGAAAAAATGAAGAGAGATTACAACCTCGTGAAGAAGTCACAAGGGTACATTCAATTCTATCTATCACAGACCAAACAACTTAATTGGCCACCTAGATCTTAGCAGGGAAAGTAATGAGGAAATGTCACGTGGATGAAGTTCCGACGCCCGTAGTTTCCCTGGCCGCGCAGTGCGCGAAAGGTATCCAATATAATTGGTCAAGATATCTCTGTCAGGAGTTCTTGGCCAACTATCGCGAAGCCTAGGATGATACCAAGTTATTTCATTATGCTTGGTTATTGATGTCGATTGTGTTAGTTGCATGGGAATTTCTGGAGGATAGTTAATTCCCTCCATTTGAGAAAGGATTGTTAGAAGTAGCGCAATTCACTTCCTTATGGGCCACAAAGGATCCCACGCAGATCACAGAGACGAAGATATCCTGGGTTCTCATGGAAATGTCTATCCACATGGGCATTAATCAGCATCCGAGGTTGTCTCCAACCTTGTTCATGCAGTTGTCATCCTATGCGACATTTGAGGCTGACTTCCACAAACTATACATTCAACTGTAGAAGGATCCAGAGAAGAAGTGGCATGATTTTCCATATTTGCTGATCGAAACAGATGTGCAGGAAGTTGTATCAAAGTGACCTGTAGAATGGCGCACATCGTCAGACTTAGAGGCTAAAACAAGCATGGGCACGGAAAGCTTTGCTGCATATAAGAGAAAGGAGGTAGCTAAGTAGGTTGCATGTAACCTGGCAGCCCAGAAGAAGAAGGAAGTCGAGGCAAAGGCTCATATGGAGCAAGAACGTGTTGCCAAGGAGAAAGCAAAGGAAGAACAACGCGAGTCACAGTTAGGTGACAAGTCATCTTCACCATAAACATAAGAGGAATAACTTTCAGAACAAGTCGGTGGAGGGGATGAGGGGAAGATCACCCCATTTATTCTGAAGAAATGTGATAAGGAAGAAGGAGGTATGAGGAAGAAGAAAAAATTGGATAAGTCGCAGGGTGATCCCATGGTGCTACCAGAAGGAAATCTCAATGAGATTGGGGATAAAATCAGGGATGCCACAACTGAGGTACTACAACAGTTTGAGCAACAATACATGCAGATGATCGAGAGTGTCCAAAAGGATCTGCATGAGCTGTAGATCCAGGTAAGCAGAATATAGGTGGCTTCGGTCAAGCGAGCGTGGAGCAAGCGAGCCTGGCAACAGGGATCAAACAAGCAACAGAGTTAGTAAGGACCCTAGACCCTAGAACCATAGAATTACTAGATGGGCCCCTTCACACAGAGACAGTTGATGATTGCATTATCCTAAGTACCATCAAGAACATCAGGCTGAATATAGAAGTGCTCTCAAACGAGACCCTCCACGCGCTGCATACAAGGGTAACTGATGAATTAAGAGCTAGGGAGAAGTGCACCTTTAACCTTATTAGTGAGTACAAAGTGAACAATGAGAAAAATTTTGATGAAAAGACGCAGGATCTGAATGACAAATAGATGCTACAACTGCATAGTTCATGAGTAGAGTCAACGGTCACTGAGGCATGCAAGACAATGCTTGAGCTTCACATCCTGGAGGATGCATAACGAGAAGAAAAGATCAGAAAATTAGCCGTTGATGTGTGCGGAGCTAAAGAAGAGGTTGGCAAAGTCGAGTTTGAGATCAACATGAAGATCACATAGTTGCTATTAAAGTTGCAACCCATGTCTTTGCCTGAGGTCTGGGAGCAGCACAAAGTTGCAGTAAAGACATGCATGGCTACCTTGGATGCCACAAACGTTGATTGTAGCGGCATTGTTCGAGTAGACCATGGAGGTTGTGACCAATTTGTAGGAGGATCCAAACCTACAAACACTAAACACAATTGTCAGGGAACTACAATGATAGTATCATGAAGTTAGGGCGACTGCGCATTCCATAGCACGAGTGCAACACCTTAGTAAATTGCAGGAAGGGAAGCAACTCCTTGCACAGGTGGAGTCAACACAGAAGAAGGAGGTCTTGCTAAAGGCTATATTATAGCCATGGTTGGAAGAATCTTTTCATGTCATGACTACTATCCAGGATAAGCTTAAAGGGTTGCAGCAGACACAACAAATGTTGAGGTTGGTCGTAGAAGGACCAACCACGGAAATCTTGGTCGATGAGGTTCATGAGGCAACAATGCAGAGTGATGCCGAAGTTGAGTAATTTAGGTGGAGCTGGGGGGTCTTCTCACTAAGATCACAGCACCATCCGAGTGACTCAAGTGCGAGTCATGATCTTTATGTTTGGGGCCTATTGGGATGGGGTCCCCTGGGTCAGTTTAAGGTTAAGATAACCCAAGTTTTGATGAGTTTTTGTAGTCTTCAGGATTTTTGGATGTAGAGCATGTAGATGATTAGGAATTAAAGGGGCTTAGCCCCTCATTTATGTAAAGTTTGAGTGGGTTTTGAGATTCACCCATGGTCCACGAACCATGGGATTGTATGAGAAAGGCTATAAATAGGTGTGTCTTAGAGAGTCTAAGGCATATTGTTTATGTCTTGGATGATAGAGGGCAAGTGAGTAAGTAAGGAAGTGGGTAATATAGAAGAAAAGAGGCTCCACAATTGAGTGTGTGGAGGCCTAGGTAGATTCTGTAGCTGAGTACACGGACCCCTGTAGTTGTGTGCGCAAGGCAGTTTTGAGTCTGTAACCCTGAATTGAAGATCAATAAAGACTATTTTCTGAAGAATTATTGTGTATTTTTTCTTATCTCTTTGAATGATTATGTTGTTGATAAATAATGTGTTTATGGAATACTGATCAAATTATGTACACTTCGCTTTAATAAGTCTTGATAAATGTACGCAATGCATGTTACGTACATTCACAAAGACTCTGATGAATTATGTTATGTTTACTAATAACTTAAGTAGACCTGTGGCAACACTAATCTAGGGTTTTTCTCTGATGTGCATAAGTGGATAAATTAACTAGTAATGGTCCGCAAAGACCAATGTAGACCTTCGTGAAGGCCTACAGACTGTTTTAACGGAGTTGCAATAATGATCCCTAAGGGATTATCGATATGCATGAAGGCATATTTCGGGCACTAAAATACATGACACTGATCTTTGGATACAAAAACTTTGTTCTACCATCCCCCCATACTGCCTCGGGTGAACCTACGGCCTGCGCTGCGCGAGTTGTTACCGAAAGGGCCAATAATGTAGGGTTTTGTTGGTTGGCGCTGCTAAATCTGAACATGAGTCAGGACCCCCTAAGCCAACAAATGGAAAACCATATTATAATGGATGTCCAAAGGTCCGACACACCACATCATCACTTTAGTCCCGTACATTGCAACCACATCAATATCAGAGATTTTTAAGTGGTGTGCATGCCAAAGTTCTGACGTCAACAATGTCGATATCCTGATATCACATATTGTTGTTACTTTCTCTGACCTCCGACATAGTGGATGTGATATTACATTACAAATTTTATGATAAATCCACTCAGGTCTGGAACCATATCTGAATTAGAGGTTTTAACATGACATGACTTGCAAAAACTTGCGATAGGAAAGTTTGACACACAGACGTGATATTACATTAAAAATATTTATGATAAAAAAATCTTGTCCGCAAGGAGCTTTAGGTCTTATCGAAGGTCCCAAATCAAGAGTTATGAGAAAGGGCGTATGTGATTTGATAAATAAATTGTAACTTAAATCGTGTCCGGTCTGCATATTAGAGATGTAGTCAGATTTAGAGATCAGAGATCAGAGTGAGAGATCAGATATCAGAATTGGACATCGGAGATGAGAGTTTTTGAGTGGTGACACATAGTAAAAAGCACTGATATGATTTCTCTGATTCAGTTTCATTGTGATATTTTCATTTGTGAACTTTGGTTAAAAGATATCCAAAGTTTATCATAGGTAAAGGTTTACTCTGATATCACTGCTTTTCCTTTTGTCTCTTTCTCTTGGGCATATGCGGTCTTCTCTTAGATCTGCTCCTCCTTGGCTTGTCACTCCTACTTTTCACTTCCAATGGATTCCCTTTGGATCTCGATGGCTTCTCTTTGAACTACTTCTTGCTCTTCTATTTGTTAATGATCCTCTTGCTCTTTGGGACTGCTCCTTGGGTCCTTAGAACTTCTCTGATGGCTTTCCTTTGGCTTCTGGTGACTTATCTTCTATTTGGTACTAATCCTCTTGCTCCTTGGGACGACTCCTTAGGTCCATCTCTTCTTGGGATTTT
>APFE030190994.1:225972-258564 GCA_000404065.3 Pinus taeda
ACTCCTTAAAAGAAAAGGTCCATCTGAGCACTTGTCACTTCAGGCTCATTAAAAATCGAAGGCGACTAGAGTCATCTTTTTGTTTTTTCTCGACTCTTAAAAATTGAAAAAACAAGTTGTGTCAGAGCATCTAAAATTCTTTTAATTCAAAAACATTTTCCCCTTTTATTTTGAGTTGATCAAGTAATCTGCAATCGTGGAAGAAAGTCAATCAAAACCCCGTCGTTCGCGGAGACTTACGAGTCAACCGTCGTTGACTCCAGAAGCGAAACCATTTCGGACAAAGCAGACTCGTTTGACCGGATCAAAGTCCCCTAGGTTGGTTGGAGAAAGTACTCCAACATCCTCAGAGACTCCGGTTACTCTGAACATTTCTGGTATCCCTGCCTCTACAGGAGAAATTCCGCAGCAACAAAAGGACATTACAACTGATCCTAGTGTGATAGTAAACACTTCTATTCCTAAACCGACTCCATCTACAACTGATTCGGAAAGTGTTACTCCCCAAGTGGCTGTTGCTGCAGAACTTATATCTTCCTCGACACCAGAAATATTTTACGGACCTGACGGTCTGCCTCTTCCTCCTGGATTGATTTCCATAGAAGAGATTGTGGAAGATCCTCCATCTAACACTCCAACGCAATTTGGAGCTGGGATCGCCCTGTGTCCTTCTTCATCAGAAGATATTCTCCCACCATCGGAAGTTCCTGAAGAATCGCTAAGGAATCTTTTAGATAGGCTTAATATGTCTGAAAAACTGTCGACATCAAGGACCGTGTTACCCAACACAACAGCAACAGAAATTCCTGCTGCTACTCCGACAATGTTCACCGACGTACCATCTGTTCCAGCCAGCTCGTAATCGCTGGATGGAGTCCATCCAGGGGCTGTTTTGACAGTATGGACTATTCTCGTTTTTTTGTCTGGAATTGTATCTGGAATCTCTTAGGTTGAGTCTCGACAAATTGATCCTTCACAGTGTCAATTTGGGCAAACCGGTCCCCAAAGGCAAATCATTCCTTTGAGTACTGGATTATCGTCGTATGGAGGGCCGTATACCCTTTCATTGCCTTCTTCAGAAGGACAACCATGTGAGAGTTCACAACAAAATTTAGGTTATGCTGGAATTACAACTAGCGGTTGGGTGCCAATCCTGCCTCAACAACCAAGAGTTGTATGCTCTATGAAACATAATTTAGTTACTGATGATCGTCAGAGTGATAAAGTATGGCTTTGAGAGTCAAAACTATATGAAAAGGTAGGGAAAAAAGGTGTAAAAAGGTGTCAAATTTGAGTCCAAAAGATCGACACTTGATGCATTGTAATCATCATGGTTATGGGCAAACCACAAAAAGCCCTTCTCGAAGCTTGCCATCATCAACTTGGTTTTCAGTCATCCACAAACCCATGGTTATGGGTTGATCCATGGGATAAAAAATGTGCTCAAAAATCAAAATGTTCAAATTCACTCGAAACTAGTGCCAACTCGTAGTGTTCGTCATTATAATTCCAACAACACTTGAATCGCCTCAATTCGACATTGTATGCGAAAGTTAGCGTGTCTTGAATATTTTGGAAACAACTAAAAAGTCAACTTGCAAGGTTGTCTGGGCTACTAACTGGGCAATCCATACAATGACGTCAATAGTGGAATGTGCAGGGTACGGTATCAGACGAGCCAATCCCATTTTGACACGTAGCGAGGCTGTACAGGCTAAGTTGGAAA
Organism: Pinus taeda; assembly: GCA_000404065.3. Taxonomy (NCBI): domain Eukaryota; kingdom Viridiplantae; phylum Streptophyta; class Pinopsida; order Pinales; family Pinaceae; genus Pinus; species Pinus taeda. Next base: position 227,699 of record APFE030190994.1, read on the forward strand.
TTTGTGATTGATTGTTGGTTGTTGAAGTGGCCCAATTACGAGGTGCCACGTGGCCCAATGAGAGGGCACCACATGCCCTCTGTTACTGACCAAAAATTTTGTAACAGGGTCGAAGGCCCTTGATGAGGTTCAACCCATAGACCTCCTGCAGAAAAATACCATGGTTTACTGTCACACCACGCCAATGGTTCTTAAGCCATTTAGAACTATGTTTACACTTGAACTAAAGCTGTTGGCATGATGGGGGAAGGGGGAAGGGAACTTGGCACCAACCCTATATTTTATGCATTTACGTGACCAGGAGTGCGAAGAAGTGGGGCGAGGTGGCCGATTGGCTTTGACCTTGAGCCATATGGGAACCCACGTGATCACAAGCAGAGGCTATGGCAAAGGGAGCGGGAAGATAGGTCTTGACCCCTGGTCTTTGACAACGGATATGACCACCACCCATGGTTAACGATGGAGGAGATAGTGCGTGGTGCCTAGCCCTAGCCATATTGTGCCACATGACGGAAAAAAGGGGCGGTAGTTGGGCCCATGGCACCCAACTAATTGTTTAAAATTTTGCACATTTTGCGGTGAGTTTTGCGCCAAAAACACGCGAATTTGTCGCTTCACCGAATCGCCAAAGGCAGGAAGTGTTGCCTGGTTAGATAATTTTGTCAATTTGTAGGACAAATAACAAAGAAATGGAGATTGAGGCCTACCTTGGTCATTTTTCAGTCTTTTGGAGCGCAAGAAGAGCCCACACAGGAGTTTTAGGGTGTTCTGGACACAATGGAAACATCATATTTGTGATTTGAGCTATGTAAACTAATGTAATTTCATATTTAAGCATATAATTTAAACGCCCAACTTTGGAAGTTGGACTGAGAGAAGTAGCCCAAGAGGGTGAACTCTGTCATCAAATTATTGTTTGTGTGATGATGTTGATGGTATATTTTTCTCTGTTTTATTTCTGAAAAACTTAGCTAAAAACACTAAGTTTATTTACTTTTGCAACTTGGTCCATTCCCCACAAGACATAAACTTGCTTGCAAATTTTTTAAGAAACCTTCAAGCTTTTAATTTCAGATCAATTTGGTATCAGAGCATGGTTGTTTTAAATGTTTTACTATGTTTGCAAGTGTTTTCTAGATGCTTACAAGGTTAAAGTTGAAGAGAGGAGAAGGAGTGCTTGAATATCCAAACCCTTAAATTGGCTCAAGGAGGTCACAAACTCCTCAAACTCCACTAGTTGTTGGACATGAAGAAGGACATGAGATGATGTCTTAGGATGAGAGAGCTTTCAAAAAGGATTTCTATGATATGTCAGAGATGGTAAGAGTTTTGTATGAAGAAAGAACAACAAGGTTGCAAGGAGAGATTTCAAATCAACAAAAAAGTAAAGGTGGTGATGGGAGTAATCCTCCACCACCACCTCCTCCTTCACCTCCATTCTCACCTCCTTCTTCACCTCTTTCAACACCTACACATACTCCTCCTAAATATCCAAAAGAACATGGTGACTCTCCTTTGCTTAAACTTGATGTTAATTTTGAATTGCCTATGTACAATGGAGAAGTAAATGCTAAAAAGTTGGATAATTGGGTTCGTCAAATTGAAGTCTATTGTAAGATTCAAAGGATTAAGGATGATTTTACCAAGATCCAGCTTACTTCTCTTCATTTGGAAAGTGTGGCTCTCATATGGTGGGAGGCCAGAACTTAAGAAGATTTGAAGAAAAATGGTAAAATTATCTCTTCTTGGAATGACTTTATAGCTGCAATAAGAAGACACTTTTATCCATTAGCTTCTATGCAAAAAGAAATTATGGATTGGAAAAATTTCAGACAAGCTAAAGTTCAGTGTTCAAAGTTACACACAAGAATTTAGAAGAAGAACTTTAATCTTGGGTGTAGATTTGTTTTCACAAGAAACTCTCCTTAGATACATAGGTGGATTACATAGTTACTTGAGACATATAATTCTTATGTTTAATCCCACCAATGTAGCTGAAGTATGTGTTCAGGCAACTCATTTGGAAGCAAGAGGCAATACTGTTCCTCAAGAGACTAGCAAGAAGCTAGAGACAAAGGAAAGGGGAAGTTTAAAGGCAAAGGAAAAAAGAATGCTAAAGTCAAGAAAGAGGGAGAGAAACTTACCTGTAAACATTGCTCTAAAGAAGGCCATGCTGAAGACCATTGTTGGAAACTACATCCAGAAATGAGACCAAAGAAGTTAAATTACAAGGGGAATCAAAAGATTGTTGCAACAACTCAACAAGATCTAGGGTCTCGAGGGAGAGTTGAGCATACCACTAGAGGACAAGCTTCTAGTTCCAAAGGAGCCTCAATCAGATCCACATAGTTAGATCTTTGCTCAAATACATGAGGGCATTCCAGGAGTATGATGTGGAGCATCCACATGTGGAGAAGCAGAGAGCGGGCTAAGTGAAGGCACCCACTAACACAGAGCCTTCCATAGAAGGGAGGAAGAGGACCATGATGGTTAATAGATTGGTGGAAGAAGCTTAGGAGCAGGTTGGAGCTCCCATCTCCTTGCATAGACAAATGAGACTTTGTATTTTTCCTTCCATCCTTGGTGAGATTCATTCTTACACTTTGATTTTCATAGCAATGCTTCAATTTCCCAATGACTTCCTCAAGTCACCAAGGCTCATCATACTCAATCCTATCTCTAAATGCTAATGGAAAACCACTGACAAATCGTTTAACTTTAGATTTCTCATCAGTAAGATATGGTACATACCTCAATAGCTCTAGAAAGTTGGTCATGTACTCTTCATCTGTCATTGACCCCATATAATTCTTTGGCCTTATTGTCGTAGTACCTCTCTGACAAGTACTTCTTTCTGAAAAGCCTCTTGAACTCCCGCCAACTCAAGTCATCTATCTTGATGTCTCTAACTCGCTTAACATCTTCCCACCAAATGTTTGCTTTACCTTTAAAGCTGAATATCTCTACTTTGGCCTTCATGTTATCTGTGTAATCATGAAACTCAAAGAATTTGTTCATCCCAAGTATCCAAGCCTCTACATCTTCCAACTTCTTCACATATCCATCAAAACTAGGTGGCTTCGCTTTCTTAAATTCATCTGGTAATTATCCCCTACCATTCCTCCTATAAGGATGATAGTGATGATGATCATGATGCCTGTCAGAACTAGAATAGAACTTGTACTCATCACCTCTTATATCCAGAGTGTCTAACAACCTGCCATCTCTCACCGTATTAGATCTATCTGGCTTGTGTTTACCAGGAGACCTACTTCCATATGCCCCATTAGTTCTATCTTCATGTCCATGGTTGATAAGAAGCGGCTCTTTTCATTGCAAGTCTAACAAACTCTGAATAGGTATAGCATTAACCTCTGCTTGTTTCTCTTGTGCCTATATGATCTGGTCATTGTCAGCCTCGCAACTTCTTATTTTTTCCTTTAGGTTTCTCAATGTGTCTTCCAAATAGAAGAGTTCTCAACACCATGTTGCTCATTTGATTCATAGGGAGAGTCTTTGTAGTCTACCATCTTTCTAACCATTTGATCTCTTCCTATAATGCATAATATGTCATATAAACCAAATCACAATAAATCAACATGCCTTAGTATAATTTGGGATACATCAAATAAACCAAATCATCAAATCAGCATGATACATGTGTAACATAATCATAACAACATATAGACATATAACAAGTAAGTGCATTAATGCATAAATATCATTCTAGCTAGGGTCTAGTCATCGGGGCAAGGCCATATCAACAATGCATGTTATGACCTCATGCATGAAAACAACCATTACTACATTGTACACATTGCCACGTGCAACCATCAACATGCATAAGAAATGCAAAATAAACTACACATATGCATAAACGCATGTAGTTGAGCATAAATGATCAATTCTTGTAATAAAACTACAAGACTGATACATGTAATCAAACCTACAAGAATGCAACCTAACATACAAGGATGTAAGTAGATGACATAAAATCAACATGTAAGCGACATGTAATAATATGTAACCAATCATATACTCATGACGATGCTTTCCACAAAATCAATCATCATATTCAACATGGAAACCTTACTACAACCATAATCAATCATCAAACAAATGTAACAAGCACATGAGATGCAAGTGTAAGAGATACACATGCAACCAACATGCATGCATGACCAACACACACCACCCATCCAGTCCGAGGGATGAACCATGTTCTGATACCACTCTATAACACCCTCTTTCCACATCTATCCAAGTAACTAACCAATAGGCTACTATGATTGGATTTGACCTCCTAAGTGACCTTAGGGAAGTGGAATCAACGGAAACATCACACACAATCATCCAACATCAGCTTCAAAATCCTCAAGAGACATGCCAGGCACTTAGATAGGCTGTCCCTGGGTCCCACTTACGTTCTATACATCTTAGGCCTCAGTCGCTGCCATGCTATGGCCAAGATAGTGTCCATAAACCCAAAGTCGCTTTCACAAGCTTGTCTACCAGTGACCAGAGACTAAAATTTCCAGTTCTATACCAGTGACCCCAGAATTTAAGCCACTTTTTCAGGCCCAGATCCCAGGTCACTTCCCAGAATGGAGTGATAGCTTAAATCAATAAAAGTATAGGGAAACAATGATGCAAAAGAAATAAACTGAACAAAACCTTAACCAGACCCCTACTGGTCATGACATGCATTTTGTCAAACATATCATCAACATGTAACCTACAGTATAAACAACATAATTAAGTGTAGGGATCTCATACTTATATGAGAATCGTTATGAATCATTATTCCCTCGTGTCATTTGTTGCATTACCATCTATTATGCCATAGATACATTACCCATTCATTCATAAGTAAAAACATGTTGAGAACCATACATAATTGTTGTCATAAAGCATACATATAACCAACATAATAGGGACAGAAACATCATAAGCATATCAACCATGAAATCCACATATACATCAGTACATTTACACATGAAAATCATGGGAATGAATTTCTCATTGATGAATACAATAAACCAACCAGAGATGGGACTACCACGTTCCACCTGATCATAGAATGGTTGAGCCAAATCTCTCTTCAACCATTAACCCCCGTGCCATATTCCAAGCATGAATGTGGGACTCAAACCAAAAGAACCAACCAGGGCATACTGAGGCTAAACCACCTCACCCTCATCAATAGAAACCAGGCTTTACCGTAATCCATCCTGGATCACTAGGCCAACACAATGAACACATCATAACATGTTTACTGTGATCTCCACCCGATCACTAGGCTAAGCAAGCATGGATGCCACAAGATTTCTCCACCTACATCGTGAGGAATTCTCTTGTCTTCTAGTCTCTCAGGCTTTACGACAATCCAAACCCGAATCACTAGGCCCTAAACCGAGACCCACTCTCCAGGCTTTATCGCATATCCCAAACCCAAGATTACTAGGCCCAACAAAGATAAAACCACCTCTCGGCTTTATCGTATATCCTGTCATTCACCGGCAAGGATTCCTAGGCCCACCGAAAACCCACAATCATGGTTTTAACGCAACCCACATTTTGGCTCAGGTGCACTAGGCCAGTGGATTTACTATGATCCACAGTCTGGTTCAGGGACCACTAGGTCATGTGCTCTACCATTCGGAGATCCATCCCACTCAACTTCGAATCCATCCAACAATCCAACTCAACCAAAACATAAGAACCCCATCACACCATGGTTATCCGAAAATGGCAAGGCTAGGCCGAAAACACTGTTACACCTAGTAAACCCCATGCCATGATAGAAAAGAACCACATTTAATGCCATGCATGCCAAATCTAGCAAGGAAAATACACATGCAAGTCGATACCTGCAAGGAAGCCTGTTCTAGTTGCTTGATCCTGTCTTTCCCTACTTGATCTTTGCTTCGTCTCACCTTCTTTGCCTTTCTTGCTCCAATGCAAAAATTGCTCCAAGAGAAATCTAAGTGTCCAAGAGTGAGAGAGAGAGAGAGAATAATGAGAGAGCTCCAAAACTTAACTAAGAAAAGGTTACCAACTGATCCTCAGAAGCCTATTTATGAATGAGGCCTCTATTTTCTTCATTTTCCATTATTTTCCTTCAATTTCCTCGTCACATGAAACCTGTGACCTTTCACCTTCCTTTTCTCCCAATTTTCATTATTTTCATAAATAAATGTGCCAAAAATGTTATTTTTCTTTTGCAAATCCTTAGCCATTGTCTTTGCCAATATCCTTAGCCATAAACAATCAAGTGAACACCCACTAGGATGCCTTGCCCAACATTTAGCTTGGAATACGTGTCCCATCAACTGTGGTTATCATTTTTGCCTTTATTTACTTTTATTACATGAAATTTTCATGAGGGTTGTTACATATGGAGATGAATCCCTTATTGCATAAACAAGAGGGACACCATGGCCCGTCATAGTAAGGTTGGAAGGATAGGCATCTCGTTGGAGTTTGGGATACTGGCTCCAATTTATGGTGGTCTTTGGATGTCTCCGTCTTAGGTTGAAATGAGTTTTTGGTATATCTCACTTGCAGACTATTGGATATACTCTTGGTGTTATAGTGGTAGCTGTCAGGTTTGGTCCTAAACCTTGCCCAAATTACTCTAATGAGTTACCGATTTACCATGGTTTAAAAAAAATCATGACGTTAAAAATAAATTATTATTATTATAATATTAATTCTAACACTTAAAGAATAAGCTATATTTTTAAACATATTTTATAGTATGCATTTTTTAAAATATTTAAAAAATAAAAGGAAATAATTACTAATTTTAAAATAAAATAATTTTAATTATATTAATTTGATGATTTTTACTAGCCATTTATTTCGCTGTAAAAAAAATATTCTTGGTCTAATTTGTCTAGAATTTGACAGGAATTTCTTGGAATCAAGTTTGAGTTGTAAACTCTCCACAATCCTAATGCCCTATGTGTTTTTTAGGGTGTTGAATCCATATACGCTGTCAAAAACCCATTTTAAACAACAATACTTAAGATATGGCTAGAAAAATTGGCTTGATTCTCACGAAAACTCCAAAACGTAGTATGTTTAGACATTGTCATTCGTTTAATGTTGACTTTGCACTAGTTATGATTTCGGTATAAATATTTACTTATTCGTTAATATAAAATGTTAAGTAATTAATTTTTATTATAATTATTAATTAGAACATTTTCACTAATCAAATTTTCAATATCGCATGGGCACCCACTGTGTCTCGGAAGGGGACGGTCTGTATAGATCGATGCCCCAATCGTTCTTTTGATTTTGTTTGAAGATAGACGAGGGATTGGGTGGATGAAGTTTGAAACGAATCAACGCCACATATTCACCAAGGGCTTTTATTTCCTTAGATCTAGATCATGAAAAAAAAATTCCAATTTTTCTAAAGACCCTAAGTGGAAAATATTTCCTTATCAAGGTTCAGTCAGTGGATCTAGTATCAAATCTGAAAAAGATGGTGAAGGGAAAATTGGGTATTTTGGCCAATATACAAAACCTTATCTATGTGGATAAACTATTGCAAGATGTCAATCATTTTAAGGAGTATGGCATCGAATGTAACCCTACAATCATTATAAATCTAACGTTGCAAGGTTGAGCCTCAGGAACAACCCCCCATGTTCAACTTCTACTACAAAGGGTCTAAACTCATTTAAGGATGCAGTGCGAGGGAAAGTAAGTCAGACAATCCCCAAATCTGAAATTCCTAGGCCCTTACCTAGTTGATAAGATGGAGAAATCTCTAAATCTATCAATAAAATTTCCAGAAGTGAGTGGTATTTTCACTATTATTCAAGCTAGAGCCATCATTTGTCGATTTAATGGTTCCTGGACTAAATCAAAGGAATTACATCAATGGATTTACCTCAACTGGACTAAAGATTGTGATAATTACTTGTGCGTGAAGGGATTTTTTATGGTTCAATTTGACAATTAGAAGGACTTGGAATATGTCATAAATGAAAGATCATGGTTTTTGGGAAGGACATATCTCTTTGTAACTCCATGGTTTCCTAGTTTTGATGCCATAATAATGGTGGTTACAAAGATGTTTGTATGGGTAAGGTTACTTAATATCTCCCTCTCCTTCTAGCATCACCAAGTCCTAGAAGGCACTGAAAACTCATTTGGGAAATTTCTAAGGATGGATCGAGAAAGAATGGACAAAGGTATATTTAATTTTTCCCATATATATGTGGAGATAGACTTGAGAAAAGGCTTACCAGATTGCGTCCATCCGATTCACCAAGATTTCAAGTGGACACAATGTTTAGATTTTTAAAATACTGCTTTCAAGTATCAGATCTACCATAAGATAAGGCACTTGCAGAATTGATGCACATGAGAAAAACAAATAACAAAGAAGAGATCGAAAAAGACAAAGAATTGGCAATTTTCAGATCCGCCTTCTTCTGATGACGAAGATGAAGAAATGGATGAGAGTCAACAACAACCACAAACATAGAATCAACAAGGATCCCAAATGGAGGAGGGAGAAGAGAAGCATAAGGCCAATGGTTTAGCGGTTCCCCGGACTCTTGGTAATCAACATGAGAAAAAGAGCAATGGTATAGAAATAACAAAGATCATAGTACATAGTAACAGAAGGTGGTCATACCCATTCAAAAGGAAGTAGGGGGTATAAAGCGAACCCATACATCTGAGAGTTCAAACTAATAGAAAGAAACTCCCCCAAAGGTGGAAGATAGCTAATTGGAAATAGTGTCAACTGCTCCCAATCAAGGAGTTTGGCAAAAGTTGGAAAAAAGGAAAGGTAAAAAGGGAAACTCACTAATTATTATCACACTTCGCCCCAACATTTTTATGTAATTATTATTATTTTGTTTTTTCTCTTTTAGTGCATCGATCGAAAAGTTGTTCTGATCAAATGCTTTCAGGCATCTGCAAAATGTAATTTTGTTCCTTGGTTTTCATTACGATATATATATATATATATATATATATACATAATATAAATATAAAATAAATAAAAAAAAAAAAAAAAAAAAAATAAATAAATAAAATAATAAAAATAAAATAAATAATTAAATAAATACAAATAAATAATAAATAAATAAATATTAATATTATTATTATAAATTATAATTATTATTATTAATAATTAAATCAACCTAGATCCATCTTAACTCTAGATTTATCACGTGCCTTGAGAGATCAAATTTCTAAATGTGCAAATCTTTCCTTAAGTTTTGCACTCAAAAAAGAGATTTTCGCATTAAAAAAATTGATTTTCTTAACGCTTGAGAAATCCAAAATTAAAATAAATCTAAAATGGTTGAATTATGATTTAAAAAACAATTTTTTTTGTAAGCTTCATAGATATATTTATATTACTGAAAAATTGATATTACATTGATAACTTCTATTTCCCAAAAACTCTTTGGGATCCCTTGTTCTAGTAGTTGAAACAAAGTTCACCATTTCTATCAGTAACAACCTCAGATCCCAGGATTAACTTCCAGATTGTTCAAAAAACTTACAAAAATAAAAGGTCAGGCTAAGTAGACAAGTCATTTACCATAAAGAGTTACATGCATAAGTGTGTTCAAAGCAAACCAGACAAAACCAATGTTTGCATATGGCATACTAAAACACCATGAAAACAATAGAAGCATAGAAAAGCTAGGCATAACTTGTTTCCAAATAAAATGCCAAGAACCATGAGAAACTATTAATTTGATATGAGAACTTGAGAAAAGAAGTTGAAATTTCCTTAGGGCAGAATCTTTGTTGGAGCGTTGTTGACTCTTTGTGATTTAGGCTGCGTCTATGATCTAAAGTTGGAGTCAGACACCACAAAACACTCTACCCATGTTAATCTGGCGACAATGTCATCCAGATTGTATTTAATATCCCATATAATTCACTTAATCTTCCCTTGTCCTGCAAATAAATGATAATTGTCAACTTGCTTGTCACAAATGACTAGGTGAATCAAACTTTCTAGCTAACGGTGCACAACCACTGAATGAAGGAAATGGAGCCTCCTTTTTCAAAATTTGCCTGGGTCCAGAGTGCACCTGAAGGTGTTGCCGCTGATTCAAGAGTAAAAAAAGTATGATCAATCCTCAAATTCCCTTGCTTCCAAATGAAGAATCTCACTCACTTCAGGGGGAATGAAGTCAAAATGATAAGCCACAAAGTTCCAACCAAAGAGACGTTGATGAGAGAAGGATGCGTCTGCCACCCCGACAACTGGGTAGACAATGCCTGGGTGGCATGTAATAGTAGGGGGAATGTGTATAAACGGGTGCATGTGGAACGAACATGAGACTATGATGGTGGGCACACGTGATTACATAAGTGTGGAGAGTAAGACAAATGAAGGCGTCATCAACCATAGAGAGGAAGAGCAACCTAAAATGACTTACGTATTCAGGCTCCCAAAGCAACTGAATTTGCAGAGGAAAATGACTGATAGGAAGTAGGAAATTGAGATTAGCCAAGACCTGACACGTAAGTCTATCAAAACCATATCAAGAAAGTGCCAAGATACCATACACCACATCCTAGTGTAGGGCAATTGAATTAAATAACCGCAGAGTCAGTAGTTTGGGAGGATGCAGTGGGTAGCACAACGACCTGCTCAAAGGAGGGACCGGTCTGATCCGAACTTAAACAAGAACGCAACAAATTACACATATAACCATAAATATAGAAATGCAATAGAAATAACACTTCATTTCATTAATATCAGAATACTGAAATATGCTTACAAATTGAATGCAAATAAACTAGCTCGGGCGATGGTAGCTTATCTCTGAGAAGAGATTTGGTGGCTACATGCCTTTGAACTATGTTACAATGAGGCTCAAAGGCCTATTTATTATTGAGAAATAATGGAAAACACTAAACATCCAAAAACTTAACCCTAGGAGATGAAGCGGCAAAATTGTGGGCCCTGTTTGGGTAAATTGGTACATCAACTTCTCAGGGTCATAACTTTGGCATATGATCTCCATTTGGCTATCACAATACCTTGTTTCAAAGATCTCAAAGAGGAGGCCGAAAAAAAGTCAAAAAACTAGTTTGGGACATTATCGGTCTCTCTGTTTTCCCTGAAAATGTCATTTAGGGCCTCAAAACAACTCCGCAAGTTCAGGGCCCGAAAAACTGCCAGAATTAGTAAATTATGCTACAATTAAGGAAACCAAAACACTGAAAGAGATAGTGTTGGGGGTCCAAGTGGAATCGACAGGTGGCCACCAATATCCACATGAATCATTCCTCCCCCCTTAGGAAGCAATGGTCCCCATGCATTGAGTGCCTCCATGAGATGAGGAAACTTCTACTGAACTTGGTCCCTAGTGAGTCACTTGCCTTGGTGAAGGAGTTGGCTAACTTTGACAACCTGATATGGTTGGATCTTCTGCTGGCAAGTGTTCTTGATCTGTGTGTCCATGATCTGATCAGTTGTGCCCTGTCCCATGCAATCTGGGTTTAGCTCTATTGGTGTGAGTTGTTCTGGAACGTCGGATGTGTCCAACAATGGTGGAAAGTATGGCCGAAGGCAGTCTACATTGAACACTAAGTGTAGACCAAGAAACGATGAAATGATAAGTTTGAAGGCATTGTCCCCTACAACTTTAGTGATGGTGTATGGCCCATAACGAAGCGGGCGAAGCTTGCGGTGGGGTCCAGCGAGGCGCTCATTTTGCAAATGTAGCCAAACTTTATCACCAACCTAGAAATTGTGCGACACCCGATGTTGATCATGGCGCTACTTGTACTTAGCATTGACTCTGTGCAATATATCATGGACCTACTGGTGGATGTGTTGAATGCACTCAATGAACTTGTTAGCCCTGTCGGCTTTAGATTGGATATGAGCCAAATTTGCCTAAGTAGCTGCAACTGGTATGGACACATCAATGTGTCATAATGGCTGAAATCCCAGCCCTACCTCAAAGGGGCTATGGCAATTGAGTTGTGGAGAGCTCTATTGTAGTTGTGTTGGACATAGGGGAGGCTTTCATCCCATGTGCGTGAATGCTTTGAGTTGCACATGTGCAGAATGTGTACGATCATCCTGTTGACGACTTTTGTTTGGCCATCAATTTGGGGATGGAAAGCCATGGACTTAGTGAGTCTGGTATCCAAAATTTACCAGAGACTTGACCAAAATGCACTTAGGAATCTACTGTCATGATCAGAGACAATGGACTGTGGGATCCCAAAGTGTACCCAGACTCGCTCAAAGAAGCACTTAGTAGTGGCCTATGCTATGATATTATTCTTGCAAGTTGCCATAATGGCCATCTTAGAGAATTTGTCGACAACCACAAAAACACAGTCATTGTCGTGCTTAGTAGAAGGAAGGCCAGACATGTAATCCATGGAGATGGATTCCCAAGGTCGACTAGGAGTAGACAGAGGAGTATATAAGCCTTGCTTCTTGATGGTTGGTTTGGCAATGGCGTAGGCAGTGCAGGATTTAATGTACCTCCCAACATCCTGACGAAGGTTCAACCAATAAAAATACTTATGCAGTACTACCACTATTTTCTCTACTTCGAAATGTCCAATGATCCGAAAATAATGCGCCTCCCAAATCATCTTGGCATGCTCACTTGAAGGAACACAAATGTGTCCCAGGTGGCATAAGAGTGCATCTAGGACGTGAAAATTTTGAACTTGCTTACCTTCAAGGAGTGTCTGGTATGTGCTGCCGAATTATGGATAGCTCTCATAAAGATGCGGCCACCCCGAAGTCTCATTCCCACAAAAGTCGAGCACAATGATCAGCACCATGACTAGTGGTCGATTGAGGCAGTTTGCAACATTATTGGTGTTGTGCTTCTTGTACTTAATGTTCAAATGGAATTGTTGCAGGTATGTGGACCATTTCTGATGGCGATTGTTCTACAACTTCTCTTGTGTTTGTATGACCTACAGGGGTCAGTGGCCTGTGTGGAGGACCGTTTCCTTCCCCATAATGTAATGCTTCCATTGACGAATCCCTACACAATGGAATAAATTTCTATCATAAGTGGGATACTTTCGAACTGTGTCTGAAAGTGTCTCACTGTGGTAAGCCACTAGATGCCCATACTAAGTAAGAATTGCACCAATAGCATAGGCGGAGACGTTTGTCTCAATCTCAAATTATTGTTGCAAGTCTGGTAATGTGAGGATTGGTGCAGAGCAGAGGCGATGCTTCAACTTAGAAAATACCTTCTGTTGGGTTTTAGACCAAAAAATCTTTGTTTTCGCTCCGCCCTTGGTGACTTGACTTAAAGGCCAAGTGATATGAGAGAACCCCAACACGAACTTGCGGTAGAAATTGTCAAGACCCAGAAAGTTGCAGAGCTCTGTTAGAGTGGTTAGGGCTGGTCAATCTCGAATGACTTGTATCTTGGCTGGGTCTACATGCATACCCTGCTCATCAATGATGTACCCCGGATATTGAACCTGGGTCATGCCAAAAGTGCATTTCTCCAAATTGGCACACAACTTGTGTTGTCGCAAGGTTTTAAGGACTTATTGAATATGGCGGAGGTGCTCTTCCCAACTCTGGATGAAGATTAGGATGTCATCTAAATACACCACCACGAATGCATTGATGAAGGGTCACAACATGTCGTCCATCAATCTCATGAAGGTTGCAGAGGCATTCGTCAACTCGAAAGGCATGACCAACTATTTGAAAAGGCCCTCCTTGGATTTGAAGGCAATCTTCCACACATCGCAGGGTTCGATAGGCACCTGGTGATAACCAGACTTCAAGTCAATCTGACTGAAATATTTGGCCCCCTTGAGCTGGTCCAGAGGGTAATCAATCCGTGGGATTGGGTACCTATTCTAGATGGTGATCTTACTCACCGCCCGATAGTCAATACAAAGTCTCTAGGTCCTGTCCTTCTTTTGTACCAATACAATCAGACTCCCACATGGTGATGAGCTTGGCCTAATGTTCCCTTTCTGCAACAACTCCTGAATCTGCCTCTTGATCTCATCATTCTCCAGAACAGAGCATCGATAGATCAATCCATTGGGTAGTGGCACGTCCGAGGCTAGATCGATGGAGTGTTTGACCTAATAGTGCAGATGTACCACTGTAGGTGAGGCAAAAATGTCCCAGTGCTCCTCCACGACCTTGTCCATCTATTGTTGTTGTGCGGAGGAGCCCTGTCTGGAAGTCATGGCCACAACCTTCTTCTTGACCTGAGGGTGAATCATAAGGAAAACAAATTTCTTGGTATGGGAAATGATCTTACTGCATTGCTTTGCAGTGATCAAAGAGATGGCAGTAGATAGGGTTACCTTCGGTACCCTGTACAACTTATTGCCCAAACTAATAATCATAGAGCGAGGTCTAGACTCATATACAACATGCCGCTTCCACAAGTATGGTTGTCGTAATAATACATCACAAACTTCAAGAGGAGCAACATCACACAGTACCTCATCCATGAAGTGCTTGATGCTGTAGGGAAGGTGACACTACTGGCTGACATGGAAACCTTGTCCTTGGTGAAGCCACCCGATGGTGTACGACTGTAGATGTGTTGTTGTCGGTAAGCCTAACCGCTTCACAACCTTTGCTGAAATGAATTTCTTTTGGTTCCCGCTATTGACAATGAACTGCAACAGAGAACCTTTCACCCATATCTATGAGTGGAAGAGGTGTTTCCCCTCCTCTGGATTTTCATGCTTATTCTTTTGGATCTTAGTGGTGGCCACAGTGGCACTAAGCTCCACATCAATGATTTTCTTCCCTTTGTCATTCCCCTTGTTGGGTTATGACTCAGAGTCAGAACATGTGTCTGATTCGAAAGCCTTAAGCTCAACCACCACTAACTGCTTGACCCGACACTCACTTGTGTTGTGAGTGGAGCTCTTATGAAACTCACACCATTTTCCTACGTCCTTCTTTGTCTTCATGGTGTTGTTCTTTGCGTGCGTCTTTGGCCTTGGCTTTGGCCTTTGCTCTGTGGTTTGGGGGCGTATTTTCCTTGCGCGTATCAGTATGCCGTGTCGAGCAAGGAGATGTCGAGGAACTCCATCTCATCCTAGATGCACTTATGTAGACAACCACGGTATTTGAGTATCACATACCGCTCAGAATCCTTGATACCCAACTTCGTGTGGAGGGTATGGAAAACATTTGTGAACTCCAACACATCTTGGTCCCTTCCCTGCCGTAGCGTGGTCCACTTTATGTATTTATCTTCATAGCTCTTGACAGAGTAATATTGTTCCTTGATGGTGTCTTAGAAAGAATCCCAAGTGGGTGCGGCTGAAAACAGTGATGATTCCCTCTCATCTTTTTGTTCACAGTAGGCTTCCCACCAGTCCTTGACATGTGGGACGACTTTGAGAAGTGCAAAAGTAATCTTCTCCCAATTGAAAAAGTCATGCACTGAAAAATATCCTTCCAACAGATTCAACCATTTATCTATGACGTTTGCATCTATCTAGCCCTCAAATACGGGAATATCAAAGTTAACTTGTACCTTAAAAGGAGTGGCACATCCAGAGTGGCTACTGGATGAAGATGTGTCGCCTATGGGTAGCCATCGAAGGATCTAGGCAAAGTTATCCATCATCGCGTTTCTCTGTCACTCGAGGGCTTCCTCAAGTAATATTTTGAAAGGATCTCATGCACCCTCGTTTTTCTTTTCTTCTGCCATGGGAGGCCATCGGGGTTTGCGAGGTTGGTCTTGCAAATGTTCAACCAGATCAAGCCCTAACTCCTTATACCCTGACCTTGTTGGGGACACGCAAAGAAAAACAGAGAAATAGTAGACCCCTCTGATACCACTAATCCGAACTTAAACAAGAACACAACAAATTACACATATAACCATAAATACAGAAATGCAGTAGAAATCACACTTCATTTCATTAATATCAAAATACTGAAATATGCTTACAAACAAAATGGAAATAAACTAGCTCGAATGATGGTAACTTATCTCTAAGAAGAGATGTGGTAGCTACATGCCTCTGAATTATGTTACAATGAGCCTCAAAGGCCTATTTATTATTGAGAAACAACGAAAAACCCTAAACATCCAAAAACCTGAGCCTAGGAGATGAAGCACCAAAACTGTGGGCTCCGTTTGGGTAATTTGGTATATCAAATTCCTGGGGTCGTAGCTTTGGCATATGATCTCCGTTTGAATTTCATAATACCTTGCTTTGAAGATCTCGAAGAGGAAGCCAAAAACAAACTAATATGATGGTTTGAGACATTTTCAGTCTCTCCGTTTCACCTAAAAACGTCATTTATGACCTCAAAACAACTCTGAAAGTTTAGGACCCGAAAAGACTGCCAAAAATAATAAATTGTGCTACAATTAAGGAAACCAAAAAAACTGAAAGAGATAGTGTTGGGGGTCCAAGTGGAATAGGTAGGTGGTTACCAATATTCACCTGGATCATTGTCGCTGTGTTATGCAAGAACAAAACAAAGAACATGGGCACCTGCAAGAGCCAGATAGACTGCCAAAGGGAAATGACACACAATACCTAGTAAATTGACGACAAGAAAAGAATCGTGGAGGTGGGTAATACATAGACATGCCTTTGTTGAAAGCTTTGAGTCCCCACCTTGGTAACTAGGAGCCAAATAACAGTCGAAAGCATGCCACTTTCCTTCGAACAAAGTTGAAAATCTGCCACCATGAGATAAAGCCTATATGCTTATTAAGGGAAAACTATGCGAGATAATCAAACAACCAGAAGAGAAAACCTGAGCGAGCAAAAACCAATGAATAACAAATGTACGTCATGGTGTGCATATCAACTGTAACATTAAAAACCCAAATCATGTACTCTTAAGTGCAACATACCTTACTTATATCAGAGCCTTTGCACTCCATAATCAATCTCCCGTAGAATGAAACCATAACCAACTGCCATGACTATATAAGCAACTACAATCACGGTATATAACAAATAAAAAAATTTGCAAATCACTGTATATAACAAATAAGGAGAATGTCAAACTGAAGCCCCTCTCCCACCAGATGCCCGCATTTAAACTAATTTAACGAGAATAAGTGAGTTTGTGACTTAAAAACAGTGTGAACGTCACGCCGGAAAGTGTGATGAGGCGGCTGGAGAAATTGCTCTCATCCCCTTTCCCTTTGGCCATTGTTATTCCACGCATAATGCTAACTGCAGCGCCTAAGAACATTAATGCCACCAATGCCATCCCATCGGGACAAAACACAAATTACCGAACCGTATTAAATTCATGAAAATGCCCAACATTCAAACATTCCCCTTGGCAAATATGCTTGTATTTAAGATCTAGCCCATACGAAACCATAAATTACATATGTTTGGCCTCCCATAGTTTGTTTGATTTTGCAGATTTCGCTAGCTTTATGTTGGGAAGGTTTGTCATCGGAAGGATGCGAAGACAGACTATTACAGAGAGCGAACCATAGGTGAGTATTTGCCAAAGACAATTGGAATGGCTGAAAGCAAGTTTCCGCTTATAAAATTAAGCAGCTTCGACTCATAGCCATGGCATTGCCGCAGCATTTATGGATTCAGAAAATGAAGCAGATAGGCTCAATTCTGAAAGAGACCAATTGTATTGTTTTTGAAATAATAAAAAATTGCGATGGCAGCAATACCAAGTTTTGGGGATGTAAAAACCCTGTGCAATCAAGGGCGATTGAAAGAAGCTATTCGAATTCTGGATTCCATGGGCCGCCCGAACTATTCTATTTATGCTACTCTGTTGCAGGGCTGTGTGGACAACAGAGCCTTGCAGGAAGGCAAACTAGTTCACGCCCACATGAATGAGAGGAGATTTAAGTTGGATTTGTTTTTGGGTACCACGCTTGTTGCCTTGTACACCAAGTGCGAAAGCCTGGAGGACGCTCGCAGAGTTTTTGGTGAAATGCCCAAGCGAAATGTTGTTTCTTGGACTGCCATGATCGCTGGTTATGCAAGGGATAGGCGCAGCGAGGAGGCTTTGGAGTTCTTTTATGAAATGCAGAGGACAGGAGTCGAACCCAATCATTTTACTTTTGCGAGCGTTCTCCCTGCTTGTGCTAATTTGGGGAATTTGAAACACGGGAGAGGGGTCCATGGGTACATAATTAGAAGTGGGTTTCAAACTGCTGTTTATGTTGGTAGTGCGCTTGTGGATATGTATGTGAAATGCAAGAGTGTCGAGGATGCCTGCAATGTGTTTAGCAAAATGCCTGAACGAAATGTAGTGTCCTGGAATGCCATGATTGCAGGATATGCACAGAATGGAGATGTTGGCCAGGCTCTGAAGATCTTCGAGGAGATGCCTGAACGGGATGTGATTTCATGGAATTCGATAATTGCGGGATGTGTGCAGAATGGACGAGTTGATGAAGCCCCTGAAATGTTTCAGAGAATGCCTGATCGAAGCATGGTATCCTGGAATGCAATGATTGCAGGTTATGCACAGAACGGGCATGTTGATAAAGCCCTGAAGTTGTTTGAGGAAATGCCAGAACGAGACGTGGTCTCGTGGAATGCACTGATTGCAGGATATGCACAGAACGGGCATTTTGATAGAGCTCTTAAGCTTTTTGGACAAATGCAGGTAATGGGGTTGAAGGCAGATGCAGAATCTTTTGGTGCTGTACTTCCAGCTTGTGCGAATTTGGCTGCCATTGAACTTGGTAAGCAGGTCCATGGAGACATTGTTAGAAGTGGATTCCACTCTAATGTCTTTGTAGGTAGTGCTCTTGTTGACATGTACGCTAAATGTGGGAGCATAGAGACTGCAAGGAAAGCTTTTGACTACATGCCGAGGCAAAATGTGGTTTCGTGGACAGCAATGATTATGGGCTATGCAATGCATGGGCAGGGCAAAGAGGCAATTCTACTTTTTGAACAAATGCAATTTTCAGGCATCAGCCCAGATCATGTCACGTTTGTTGGTGTTCTATCTGCGTGCCGACACGGAGGACTTGTTGAAGAAGGATTGCAATATTTTGATTGTATAAGTAGAGATTATCACCTTACACCTAGTCTTGAGCATTACTGCAACATTGCTGATCTCCTTGGCCGTGCTGGGGCCCTAAGGGAGGCACAAAGCTTTATACAAAAAATGCCAATAAAGCCTGATGCTGCCATTTGGGGTTCTTTGCTTAGTGCCTGTAGAATATATATAAATATTGAGTTAGGTGAGTATGCAGCAGAACGGCTTTTTGAGTTGGAACCTGAAAATGCTGCACATTATGTGTTGCTATCAAACATGTATGCTGCGGCTGGCAGGTGGGATGACATTGAAAATGTTCGAAAAATGATGAAAGCCAGGAGGGTTAAAAAGAAACCCGCTGGATGCAGCTGGATTGAGATCAATAACAATGTGTACACATTTCGTGTGGGACAAAGATCGGATCCCCAAATGCAGAAAATCCATGAAGAACTGCAGAGACTGGCTGCTGAAATGAAAGAAGCAGGGTATGTGCCTGACACAAGATTTTCTCTGCATGATGTCGAAGAGGAGCAAAAGGAATTTGCTCTCTGCCATCACAGCGAGAAGTTGGCAATTGCATTTGGGCTTACCAACACGTCGCTAGGGACAACCATCCGGATTGTGAAAAATCTTCGAGTTTGTGGCGACTGCCATTCTGCCACCAAGTTCATTTCTAAAATTGTTGCCCGAGAAATTGTTGTGAGGGATGCCAATCGGTTCCATCATTTCAAAGACGGATGTTGTTCTTGTGGCGATTATTGGTGATATGAAATAAGCAGTATGCGTGCATTTGCCTTCCTATCAACCTGCATTTGTTGTAGGCTTTGAACATACTGCAACAGAATAGGTAATATTTTTTACATTTCTTTGTTTCCAACTTTGTCCAAGCTAGTTTTTTGTTCTTCACGAAGTGATTTTATATAACAGACTCACCAAGAAGATACACATTAATACCATATGATAGCTCTGTAAAATAGTTTAGTGGAGAATTAGTACGTACATAAATCAGAAGACTTGGTAATTACCATAATTCAAAGCAACTGTAAACTTCAGGCAGTGGGGTTCTATTTGTATGGTCTTGTGTTTGGCACTGGTTTCACATTATGCTCGTTCATGTCTTAGGGAAAACATGTAGTGAACCTAGACAGAAAAAAATGAAATAATTCCATACGCATAGTGACTCATTATAATGATGGGATAATATGCATTCATGTATTTATGTCCTTAATGTCCGTTGCATTAGAGTTTTCCTGAGCAACAATACTTAAATGTTATTATTATCATGATTATTAATAATCATTATTTTTTTAATGACAGAAACAGAGAATTATATACTATCTCCTGTGAAAGACAACGACCTTGGCAATATATGGAAGGTCGAAGAGTCCAATTGGTGGATTTTCCTGAGTTCATAAACAACAACCCAACACAATGGCTTTGAGTTCCTGATCAACAAAATTTGTTCCTGTATATCCAACTTCATCACTTACTTTCCAAAAAAGTGACAAACTAAAATTGATCATTTTACAAAATTTGAACTGACAGCCTAGTAACATGTAAAGGTGCCTATTGGAAGAACATTTTGAAGGGCCAAAGGTCCTCCCTGTGTTGGAAACACTGAGAGGGGGTGAATCAGTATTTCTTTTCAATTGTTAACCAGTTAGATTCTACACAATTTAAAATCAGAGAAATGAATAATTTTATTATTGAAATAAGGACAAATGAAGGTGTACAGTGATTGCCAAGCACCAACTTGGAATTAATGAGGCTCTGACCTCTAGGGCTTAGACCCTATCTTCACTAAGGCGCCAACCTTGAGTTTAGGGGCACCTACCCCAAGGGCACCAATCCTTCTCTGCTGCTTCACTGGACTTATTTGATCAAATACTTCATTTCACTAATCTGCACTATTTTGCACCATCTTGAATTCTACATTGCTCCAAACACCAAACTATACCATTGATCTGTCTTCACACTTCCCAAGAAGAGTTAGCACCACACTGCACCAAGTCTGCACCTGCTTCAATTCTGCATTGCTCCAAACACCAAACTATACCACTAATCTGTCTTCACAATTCCCATGAAGAGTTAGCACCAAGTCTGCACCTGTTTCAAAGTTTACATTGTTTGCAAATCAAGTCTTGTTTCTTAGAAATAAACTGAAGGAAATTAAGAAGGGCAAAGATGAGTGTATGCAATCATACTTCTTAAGAATCACCGAGATCATGAACGATCTCCTATCTATTGGGGAGATTATTACTGATAGGGAAATGGCACTCACGACTCTTGGAGGATTACCATTCGAATGGTATGTTTTCAGGACTACTATTCTCAACAATAATGTAATTCCTGGTTTCGAGGAATTAATGACAAGATGCATTCAAGAAGAAACATGGATAGAAGAGCAAGAAATGCCCATGCCTAAAGGTCCATCTGCTGCCTTTTCTTCTAATGCTAAGAAAAGAAATAATTCCAGGACTAAATAAAAAAGAAACGCTGGACCTAAGGGTGGAAGAAAAGGACGATGTTACATTTGTGATAAAGCAGGTCACTATGCAAGGGAGTGCCCTGATAGAAGAGACTCACACCGGGACGATGATCAAAATCCCTCTCATGGCAATCAAAGGAATGGCAAATCTAATAGCAAAGGTAAAAAGGAGTGCTGGAAATCAAGGAAGAGGACAATCATTCAAGAAGGCTAGAAATTCCAGGTATGAATCTCACATTGTTGACAATAAGCAGGATGAATATTATCTACCAGCTGCTCTATCTACCTCTGCTCCTTCGGACTCGCTGGGAATTTGGCTTATTGATAGTGGTGCCTCAAGGCACTTCACTGGTTACAAAGAAGTTCTCCATAATCTGATAGAGAAAGAAAGTAACCTGGAAATTGTCCTTGGAGATAATATGAAATATCCCGTGAAAGGTGTAGGCAATGTTTCTCTTAAATTCAATCAAGGTAATACGATCCACTTACAGGATGTATTATATGTACCTGACCTCAAAAAGAACCTGGTGTCCATCTCGGCAATGAAAAACAAAGGCTACAAGGTGACCTTCAGTGATGGCAAGGTACGTATGTTAAAAATGCCTTCACTCTTGGGTTTCGAGTTGATTCATTATATCAGGTCGGTGGAAGTCCGCTAAGTGTCATGTCTTGTGACACATCTCTTCAGTCCGAACTTTGGCATCGGAGGTTTGCACACCTTCATTATAAAGCTCTACTCGATGTAAGACAAATGGTGACAGGGATGCCCGAATTCCAAGTAGAGAAAGAAGGTGTATGTCCGGGATGTGCCGAAGGAAAGCTCAAAAGGGGACCATTACCCTCAAGCCAAAGCAAGACCTCCAATATATTACAATTGGTTCACTCAGACATATTTGGTATGATGCCTGTGAACTCCTTGGGAGGATATTCATATTACCTTACTTTTACAGATGACCATTCTCGAAATACTTGGTATACTTCTTGAAAAAGAAGGATGAAATGTTCTCTTGGTTTCGACACTTCAAAGCCTTGATCGAGAATCAAACCAAAAAGAAGATCAAGATCTTAAGGACTGATAATGGGACTGAATATGAATCTAACGAGTTTCATGACTTTTGTAAAGAGGTTGGCATTAAGAGGGAGACTACTACACCATATACTCCTAAACAAAATGGTGTGGTGGAAAGGAAGAACAGTACGATTGTGGAAGTTGTCTGTGCCATGCTCCATGATCAAAGACTTTCGAAGTTTCTATGGGCCGAAGTTGCAAACACCACCATATATGTACAAAACCGATGCCCTCATCAAGCATTGGGTTCCAAGACAAACTTGATGTATCTCGTTTTAAAAATTTTGGAAGCCCTGTGTTAACGCTCAGGTTGTCCCTTGGCTCCTTAAGGGATACGGCCGAGGTAACACCAGACCAATCTTTGGATTGCGGGTCCTAGCCTACCTGCAATCAGAGAGGGCTCTCTCTTCGTAATTTAGCTTTGTTTAGGGTGATCTTAGGCTAGTTATTGAGCACAAGGGTTTTTGTTTTTTTGGTGAGAAAGAGAATGGCCTCAAGCAGAGAGGTAATGCATCGTGCGATGAATTTCAAACCATTGGGCATGGAGTCAGAGGAGCGGGACTGCTGGTGTGTTTTTCTTGGTCACGAGGGGGATATGGAGCAGATGGATGCTCATGAAACAATTATTCGGGTTTAAAAAAGGATGAAGTGGAGGTCAGAGATGTAAGGCAACTAAGATATCTTTGATCCGGCTGACCGAGGTAAGGTGGATGGATTCTATCTAGGAACAATTAAGATTTTCCTAAATAACAATCATACATGGGTGACAAAGAACTAATATGCTCCATGAGGTATTCATATTAAAGCTCTTAGTCAGAACAAAAACATATAGTACGTTTGCAAAAACTTAGTGTAAATTGTTGTAAGGCCAATTGTAGATTAGTCTTCCTTTCTGCAATCGAAAAATGGATTCTATCTAGGAACAATTAAGATTTCCTAAATACTAATCGTTCATGGGTGACAAAGAGCTAATATGCTCCATGAGGTATTCATATTAAAGCTCTTAGTCAAATTGCAAAAACTGTAAATTGTTGTAAGGCCAATTGTAGATTAGTCCTCCTTTCTGCAATCGAAAAATGGATTCTATCTAGGAACAATTAAGGTTTCCTAAATAATAATCGTTCATGGGTGACAAAGAACTAATATGCTCCATGAGGTATTCATATTAAAGCTCTTAGTAAAATTGCAAAAAACTTTAAATTGTTGTAAGGCCAATTGTAGATTAGTCCTCCTTTCTGTAATCGAAAAATGGATTCTATCTAGGAACAATTAAGATTTCCTAAATAATAATCGTTCATGGGTGACAAAGAACTAATATGCTCCATGAGGTATTCATATTAAAGCTCTTAGTCAAATTGCAAAAGACTTAGTGTAAATTGTTGTAAGGCCAGTTGTCGATTAGTCCTCCATTTCTGCAATCGAAAATAGTGATAATGAAACCAATATATGAGAACTGATTTTATACAGACAAGAGATGTTTTATTAGTCCAGATGACAGCGTGAGAATTTGTTGATCATCCTTCAACATTTTTAAAAAGGAAAAGGAAAGCATAGTGGACAGTCCATTATCTGATCCTTTGGATAATCTTTGATCTCTCAGCCAACAAACTTTCAATGATACAGCGCAAACTAGCTGGATTGGAAGTTTTAAGGAGATGAGAAGCACACAAACAAAATCGTTATTTTAGCACATCAGCATGAAGGTGAAAAAAGCTCTGTCTAGGAGCTGATAAAAATTTCTTGCATAAATGCCAGAACATGGGCGGATTCACCGAGATAAGAGGCCAAAGGAATCAACATTCATTACCAGTTCAGAGGAAAACATAAAAAATAGCAGACCTTGAGCATAGAGTGTGGCTCAGCAAATTCTATACTAATCTTTCTAGCTGCTATTTAGATGGCGATATGAGCATATTATGAGCGTGAAACATAAAGAAAAACAGAGATGAGAGGCACTTATTGAATTATGTGGCAGCTTTGGAATTCTGTAAGGCCCCCTTCAAACACCAAGACACAGCACACAGTCCATTTCCAAAAAACTCCCGCAGTCTTTGATTAAGGAATCATACTAGATGTACACAACCAATCTCTATCATAGTTTATCGACCAATTCTTACTTGTTTCTCTCTTTTTAAGCCTGACTATGGGGTGGTTTATATAGTGAAGGATTTACAGCTTTCCCTTGAACAGGTGTCACAGGGAAAATATCAAACAAATATCTCCCGATCATATCTGGAAAAATATCTATGAATTAATGTCTTTAACTCATCGCTGGGCTGGGAATTAATACATATTTATCTAAACAGAGCTGTGCTGAGGCAGCTGGCAGCTTGAGTTATGTAACTGAGGGTTGTGCTTTGAATATTTTTGTCTGTATCCTTCAGGCGGTTCTGCTGCTTTTATGTTGCACTGATTCCCTCAAACTCTGATATGAATCGCCTTTATTGGCTTTGATTATGTTCTGGTGATATTTTTTTCGGCGGTGTGTTACTCTTTAAACTGAATCGGGCCGCTTTTCTCCCACTTGGAGAGATGATACTTCTTCTGGAGATTCGTCATCATTGAATACTTCCTCATCATCTTTGTCAGATGTTCCACGTATATCTCCAATATCTTGATTCTGCACCGTTCCATATCGAAAAGCTTCAGCTAAATTTTTTGTCATTGCTGATATCTCATATTCTCTGTCTCGAAATTCATCTTCATCATTGTGCAAATTCCGCTCTTGTATTGTAGTTGGGCGGCCACATTGCCTTCGCAAAACTTTCTGCACTGTATTACGGCTTTGAAAAGTCTTCATTTGCCACACATTCCTGTTAGAGTTTGCTTGTAGATAGGTTTGTATCTGGATATTGTTACGAATATGAAATTTGATTTGAAGCACTCTTTTAAGTCGTTTTTAAGAGTGTCCTTGTATCCCCTGTTTTCCTGTCGTAAGATACATATGCATTACCAATGTTCCCAGCTATCTTGTTTCGCACTTTCCTTACAAGTATCTGCACTTCGTCAAGTGGGCCGGCCTCAGGGTCCCAATTTCTATGAATTACAATTCCATTGTCATAAAAATGTGCACTGCTACTAATAACATAGAGACTTGGAGCACCACCATGCCATTTTTGTAACTGTTTTGGGTGAGCAACAAACCAGACATGGCAATCATGGTGCTGAGCAAAGCGCTTCACCTTTGTAAGCATCTGACTGACATACTCAGTTTTCGTTTGATTAGAAGGACGCTGATGATCCAACTCATTGTATGGATCAATCACCAAGCCACGTTTTCCATGCCTAAAACTGCTGTTTTGCAAGTTCGAGGACCCACTTTATTGAAGGAAGTTCTTGATTTTCACACCTTATCAGAAAAAAAAACTGTTATTTAGCCACTGCTTCCCCTGCTCTTCGTATTTTGGCTCACTCTCTCCCATGGTATAATCAGCTGATGCTGTATTCTGTTTACACTGAGCAGCTTCTAATAATTCAGAATTGGTTGTGTGTTCAGATTTAACGTCTTTGGAAATAGAACATGAACTAATATACTGACTTTGAACATTTTCAGGTCCTAAAAAGTATTCATTCACCATCTGCCGGTCATCTAAATTTAAATCAGTCTTATTCAATTTAGAAATTTGATCAGTCTGAGATGCTGGAGCATGTTCTTTGATCTCTGCCTCTTCTGACTTCTGTCCACTTGAACCCATGTCATGATAATCCGTTCTTGTATTATGTTTGAGTTGGTCAGTTTCTAATTCTTCAAGATTGACTGTGGGTTTAGATGCAAAAACATTCACTGGACGATTTAAACTACTGTACTGATTCTGCATATACTCAGGTTCTGTATGTTTGCTGACTGAATTAGGATTAAACATTTGCTTGCAATTATATTGTGGGTTTATCTCACTCATTTTAGGCTCTTTATCCCATTGCCACCATATATACAGAGTTGTCCGCCTCCTGAAGTATTCTTTCCTTTTTCACACCATCGTAATACTATTACAGGGATTCTTCTTTTGCTGGAAGACAACTGTAGTTTGGAAAAAGTTTTACTTGAAGAAGTGTCGATGCCTTCATGTTGGTGTTTACCAGAAGAACCAAAAGGAATATTCCATAACAAGATATCTCCATCAGTGTAACCAACAGCAAGGATACTTCCATCTGCAGATGCCCAGCAAGCACAACAAATTTCTTTCTCTTCATTATCGTCATTTGTATCTAGCCTAGATGTTTCATCTCCCGTGCCATTTGGGGAACTGGCTGCTTTACTATTCTTGGGTTGAAGATTTGAACAACCTCTGACTGCAACCACATGAGCTTCATAAATGTCCCACAGAATAATCAACCCATTTGCATATGCAATAAGAACCCTGCTGTCAGAAGCAGAGGGTTGTGGGAGAACTTCAACTACAGAAGAAGGAAAAGAATCCAAATGGTTTGATGCTTCTTGTATAATGTGCATGGGAATATTGTAGGGCATCTCAGAAAGCTCTGCCTTCTCATGATCATATTTGACAACAACTACATTGCCCAAGTCATCCCTAATATACATGTAAGAAGTTCCCTGAATAACAGCAAAAGCAGTAATGTTCGTTTCCCACTGGATATAACAGGCCAGTGTGCGTCCATCCAAATCCCATATCTGAATATCATTCTGATTGGTGATGCTGACAAGATGACCTTGATTGTTTAAAACCTGCCCCTCCAATAATTTTTATTGTTCCATCCAATGTTGCCACAGCTAAAATTTGTTGAAGTGAATCAAAAGATAAGAGTGATGATGTTGACGGTATGTCATAGTGGACTGTTACACGTGGATTCAAATGAGCTAGCCTCTGCAGCTGCTGCCTTACTCCTTTGCCTCAATCTTTCTGTCCCTGACTTTTATAACATCGAGAAGAGCTGCTTTGATTTAGCATCATCTCTTTCACAACCATTAAAAACAGAACTAAAGGTTGATAGTCCTTTGTAGTAGTAGCAGAAAATGCTGAGCTAGTTGTGGTTATATTTCAACCAATGGAGGGGATATGTATTTAGAGGGATCTCGTATAATGTTTTTAGTATGGGGAGGGAAGAATAACTGGGATTTAGATAATAAGTTAGAAGTTAATATGTAATCTGATCAGAGAGTGCTAAGGATAGGAATCTTAGGCTTTTGAAGGGGAAACAGGACTTTTTAAGCGGATTAGGGGAAGTTAGCGAGTGTTTTGAGGGAAAAAGGGAAATTCAGACATGCCTCGCTTGAGCTCCTCCAAATTGAAACTGCCTTATGCTTGAGATGCGAACGGATAACACGCTTGAGAACATAAAATGAAACGGATCCCAAGCCATGATTCTGCCACCAACACGCTACCTACCTGGCCTACTCTCCTAACATTTTTTCTTCTTTTGGTTTGGGTGCCCTTGAACTAGCATACCCAGCCTTTCAACCTTTCTTTCAGATATCCTCCTATCTACATCGACCCTTGTCTCTTCCGAGGCTCAGATTAAGCTGATGAGCGCCCTGGTTTCTCTACCTATTTACCAATCCACCAAGTTTTAAGCTTGTTTGGCCAGATATTCATCTCTATATTCTAAAGCAAGCAATTGAAACCGAGGGAAGCCAAGTTTAAACTGTTTGGCCTTCCCTTAACTGAACAACTCTTCAAAATTTGAATGACTTATCTAAATGAAACTCTCTGGAAATATGGAACCTTTGCAGTAATAAAAAGATGGCATATTTGGCATGCAAACCGTCAATCATGAAATATGAGCCCCTATTGCAATAGGAGGCTAACAGTGGCTCCACTTGGGGATGGCCTTTTTCTTGTGAAAAGCCAAGAACAGCAGGTCAGACTGCCTTGATCATCTATTGTCACTGTAGACTACAACATTCCTTGGTTGGCCGCTAAAATGACTTGATTCCTTGAGGCTCAGACATGGCGCTCTCATGAACTGAATCGTTGCGCACATATAGCACTGCCTGCTTTCTTCTGCATGCTTATTTCTACATGTTTCTCTATCTGAGTACTGCCTGAGTACGACTTCAAAACATGTCACAAAAACTGGAGTTTTGTCCCATTGAAAAAAGTTTGCTGATGATGAAAAAAAATTGAAGTGCTCCTTTCTTTGATACTAGTGACTTGAAAAATTGTAAGCTGAAGAAACAGAATGTGGTATAGAGAAACAAGTACAATGCTGAGTAGCCAGATTGCAACAGCCGCAATCCATTTTCTGGGCAGGCCAAGAAGAGTACTACCAAAAGAAAAATAGATGATATGAGACTCTTGACAATATCATCCACATCGAGCACTTCTGGCCAAATTAACAAAATTTGATAGTGTGATTCCATCTCTTACAGTAGCACTTCCCTTCTCACTACAAGGAGTGCTAAGATGAAATTTTCTCATACATAATCTGACATAGAACTTGAATTCACTCTAGAAAAGCAACACTTGTCCCTGCACAAGTTACAAATACTTGTACATGTCCTTTACTTTTATCATCATGCAGTTGATCACAAATGTCAATGGCAGTATTATATAACCATCTCTATTCATTCTGTGTTTGCAAGTAACAAGAAGCTTACGGAAGCCAAATCACATAATCATAGTGGTAGTGAATAAGTCAATCTGAAGATACTATTTGAATTGCCTGTAAAGCATCAGTTACATGGATTGTCCTGCCAACCAGCAACTTCCTTCAAGACGAGCCCCATAAAAGGAAATTTACACCACACAATAGTTAACAACATGAATCGAAATGCCAGTTTTATATCCAGTATATCAAATGATAAACAAAGCTGGTACACCTTCCAACAACCACTTAAGCTCAATACCTCAAGTTCTGGGCAACCTCCAGCGATGGTGTTGGGCTCCAAAAATGGCACTCATTACCATACATTTTTCACCTATGCTTCCATTATTTCGCTCACTATTCATCACCTTGTCACTCCATTTTTCCTACTATTCACCATTAATGGGTCTAATTCATATTTTCCAAATATTGTTTATTTTTAAGCATTTTTGAGAGAAATTCTTGATTAAATATTTGAAAATAATATATTTTACTTTATATATGGAAAGTGGGTTGTTTTGGTGACATGTGTAGGTTGCAAGGAAGCTTCCAAGACACCTTTATGTGGCCTTGAATGATCAAATTCGAATTTGATAAGATAAACCTCATGGAAAAGATCATGGAGAAGATCATGGACCTCATGGAGGAAATCATGGAGGATAGGGTTATGTGTCTAGATGGTTGAGAAATGTATGGAACTAAAGGAGAGATTAATGGATCATCATTATGAGTTTGTTATCTTATCTCATTGTATAAATAGGAGTACCTCCTCCATTCCAAAGAGAGGACTCTTAGAGCATTGTATCCAATTGATGATGGAATAAAGCTTCATTTGACATATATTTTCATTATGTAGTTTTAGAAATAGTTTTTCATTATGTAGGTTTAGATAGAAGTTACCTTAATGTAGTATATGGAATGGCTTGTCACTTTGGTTCCTAGGAGAATTGAGCTCACTCTAGAAGGAGCAAAGGAACTTGTTGTTTCATATTAGATGTTATTTTATTTAATTGCTTAGATGTTTGATGTTTGAAGATTGGTTTGGTGAATGAATTTTCAATTAGAGTCTTATCAACATATGAGAGGACAACTAAGAGTCTAAGTTAGGCTCTCTCTCTCTATTTGACTTGTAATTGGAATTCATGTTTTTGCTTTTATGTTTCAAGTTATTTCATTTACGCTTATGGATGAATTTTAGTTTAGTCTAGATTAGTACAAGAGAGGACAATCAAGAGACTAAGTTAGTCCTTCTCTCTTTAAATCGAAACAACAACTAAAGTTCATTCCCTTGTTTACATTTCAAGTTTCTAGTTTTATGGTTTCTCTATGATATTGTAGGGAAGGACAACCAGGATCTCCTAAGCTAGGAGCCTCTTCCCTTGCATATTATATTGAACCGTAGATAATTTAATTAGAGATAGAATTAGTCGCCTACTCCTGCACATATAGTGCTGGCATCATCAAAAGCTTACGAGTTTCCTGGTCGATATTTAATGCAGCAATTTAAGCACAATAAATTGCTCAACATTTTGGCGCCGTTGTCGGGGATCGAACCCGGGTCACCCGCGTGACAGGCGGGAATACTCACCACTATACTATTTAAATAAAATTAAAAAAACATTTTGAAAATATTTTGTGTGTTGATATTTTGGATAATAAAAAAATCAAAACAACAAAATAATTTTTTTTTTAAAAGAGAGGATTTCTTTATTTCTAAATAAAAATAACTTTTTAGTGATAGTTATTTTTTTAGGTTTTATAATTTTTGTGATAGAAAAAAA
>APFE030191012.1:4672-17305 GCA_000404065.3 Pinus taeda
ACTATATGAGGAAAATGGTAATATAGGCCAACTTAAGACTAATATTTGGATCAACTTTAAACTTGCACAAGGATAACTTATAAAATTATACTTTTTAAATGATTCTGAATTGAAGATCTATTGGTGCCAACATACATTACCTTATGGATGACTTAATTAGGCCTTAGTATGGTTATATGCTTGGAAAGTTGCTCCTTTCTCGTCTAGTTTAGATACGAATATTGGAAATGAAAGCTCAAGAGTCCATCTTGTGACCCATTCATAAACGTATATTGGCATGAGAAAGCATGGATTAATGACTTTTTGAAGGACTATTAAAATCACCTAAAATGGAGACTTGGGTGTCTTGATTACATGTTTTATGAAGGTGTTCAAATATCAAGTGTTTTATATGAATCACTAAAGTTGAAGGGCCAACCCCATATCAATTGCGGTGTCTCATCATAAGAATATGCATTCACATGTGAAGGGCCTTTGGAGGCCATTAGGTTGTTTTAAATTCATCCCTCAATTAAAGGTCACACCCTTATAGGATTTTGTGCTCACTTTGGATGGTTTCATAGTAGGTTTGAAAATAATTGAAGGAGATTTGCATGTTGAAATGTCATTAGAAGTTGGAAGATACACTATGAACCCCCTCATTTGCATATATGGGTCACTATTGTGGTTATTCCCTTTAATTTTCTACATATGTCATTAATTCTACTCTGTTTATGTCATTTAGATTAGCTAAATGTTGAAGAGGACCTTTTGACCATTTATAGGATAGATTAAGGGATATTAGCCTACAAAAATCATACTTTAATGTCAAGGAAATTGAGCATTTAATTTATTTATAGAGGTTCACTTCATCTCATTTTCTCATGGTTGAACTGGGGGAGAAATCTATTAGCATGTCTAAAACTTATGAAATTTTGCCTTGACTCTTAATTTTAGTTATGGAGGAATAAGTAGAGAAACTTCTTGGAGGATTGTGTTGATGTGGATAGTTCTCTTTTCTTGGTGGATATTGATATATCCTCATGATAAAGGCTTATTGATGTGGATAGACTTATTTTAACGGTATTGATGAGCTTTGATGATATGTTATATTAAATGTGAGTTATAGTTTTCCAATATTGTTTATTGCTAATGGATAAGAGATTGAATATTCACCATGGTTTTATTGGTTAATCTCCCTCCATTTTTTATCCTTTAAAATTTGAAGGCACCTAACCCCAACATATAGAATACGTGAGTTAGAGTACCCTAGTACTTGAGGATAAATATTCTCCAAGCCTCTTTGAATTTGTCATTAATCTCTCTCAAAATGACTTAATCTAAGCATACTCCCTGGCCTTACCCAAATTTTGAATATTGAAGGAGGATAGGGTTGGAGGCCTAAGGGACATAGGTTAGTATCCCTTGGTCCCTTAGACCCACATCCATCTCATTTCTTTCTAAGTGTGTTGCTTCTTAAACCCATATGGCCCCCAAAAGAAAAATATTGGCAAGCTAACATTGTTATGCAACCAACTCACAAAATAGAAGAAGAGATAGATCACCGACTTCAAAATTAGCCCCTTCGAGGGGGAAACCTCCTTTACATTACATAAATGAACAATTATTGGATGATTCAAATGAGAAAATCTCCTTTCTATATATAGGAGTCTAAGGGGTCATGATATAATGAAAGCCAACATAACAATAATAATGTAAGGGCACAACAATAACAATAGTGGGCTTCTATGGGGCACAATAATAAGAATATGGGGACAACATGGGCACAAAAATAACAATAAGGGCTACAATGAAAATAATAATGGGGGAATGCACTGGTATTATAGGGACCTAACATGCCCCTTATTAGTGTCAATATCTGCATACTTCCATCAGGGATCAAATTTTCTCTTTACATTGTTATTTTAGGGGTCCCATACTAAAATTTTTACATCATTTCATTAGGTCATGTCAAACTAATTCACTGATGGTTGTCTTCTCTTCAAAAAATCTAATTTCTCCCTCATAGAGTATACTTGCTAACCCTTCTTCAGGTTATCTTCAGTTATGGTTTCATGGTCAATTGTCAATCATGCTTTCATTGCGTCATAGGGTCTGTTTCATTAGGTCTTAGGGTTTCATTACCAAGGTCAATAGAATGATTTAAAAGTGTAAATAAAGGGCAGCAAGGGTATGAGGATGATAAATAAGTTAAACATGATGGCTTGTAGGTCATAGTCACTATATAATTATCTTTTAAACTAATGTAATTTTCACCTCAAAAACATGTTTTCGAGGTGAAAACAGAGTATTCTGATTTAATTTGTATTTCTTATGTAATTTTAAGTTGCTTTATGTAATATATGATCCTGGCTACACCAAAACATCTCTCCTTGTTGCAAGAAAAAGAAACACTGCAAAAATCAGTTCAAGTTGAGCATTATCTACCTGAAAAGAAACAAAGGAGAAAAGGCATTAAAAACAGAGTTTTGAAGAAGGTCAAGAAACATTAGAAAGTGGTTTTTCAAGTGAAAATTTAAAATTTACTCCTATATAAGGTCTCACATTTCATTTTCAAGTTCATCATTCTAATTTGGCAAGCAAGGAGTCAAAAAGTAAGAAGAAGAGGAAAGGTCAAGTGAGTTTTGGGCAAAGGAGAAGTGGTGCTGCACTTCTGGATGGTGGCGCTGCGTGTTTGGAGTAGTGGTGAAGCGGCGCCGCACTTCTATAGTCTTGCACTATGCATTTCAAGCAGGAGGGTCGACGCTGCGCATTGAGAGGTTGGCACTGCGCATTTGTGCATTGGCATTACGTGTTGAGCATAAGGGCCAGAAAGGCCTCAAAACTTCAAAAAAATTCAAGATTTCCCTCTCTTCCCTTCATACAAGTAAGTTGTCCTCCCATACTACATTGTTGGTTTGCATTCAAACTTTTAAACATAATTCCCCATGGAAAATGTCAAACCCTAAATTCTCCATTGGTTATACCTAAACCCTAAACCCCAATTATTCCTCCTATTACCTATCACTGGAACTCTAAACTCTTTCCCTATTACATTCCATAACATCCACATCCCTTTATCCCTCTTCCAAAACAACAATATCTCAAACAAACAAAGTCCTCCCTCTCACTTTCGTAATTCATATGCTTCCCTTCCTTTCTAGTCTACCAAAACACCTCATAAGGTCATCTACCATCCCTTCACTCCTAAATCACCCTTGTAAACATGGACAAAGAAGAAAAAGACTATGAGGAGGAGGGAAACATAGGTAGTGACACTTTGACATATAGACCTAGGCATCAGAGAAAACCACATAAGGGAGGTAGAATTATCAGGGAAGAGCCATCAAACCTCAGAGAATTGCAGGCCTCTTAGTTGGCTGTCTCTTATTTAAGATATCTTGGCTTCTATGAGTTCTGTGAGCAGGTAGAGAGAGTTCAACACCACCCTGAGCTCACCAGACTTTTTGTAGCCCATCTCTAGGACAAAAAGGTAACTCTTGCTGGGGTGACATTTACAGTTTCACCTTCCATCATTGCAGATGCAACTAGGATTCCAAATGTAGGGGAGAAGTGGTACAAGGCACAGGACCTGGATGAACATTATTATGAGCCTTATACCAAACCCAGGTACAAAAATGATGCGAAAAGACATTTTCCTTTCAGATTCCTTGAGGACAAGTATGCCCCCATGATGAAAATCATCATGAAATATTTCACTTATGAGGGCATATTTTCCAGGTTGTACACCTATCACGTGAGGATTCTCATGCATTTTACCGGGGTGAGGATGTTAAACCTCCCTTATTTCTTAATCAAGAATATTGAGAAGATGGCCCATTTTGTGCAGAAAAAACCATACCCTTAGCAGATGAGGAGTCTCTATCATTATTCCTTGATCAAGATGATTGTGCTTCATCATCTTACTCTCCTCAGCATCTCTTGGGAGACATTTATTTCTCATGACATCTTCAGGAGTCCTAAAATTCCTCCACCAGTGCCTCAAGAAGTAGGGGGACCTTCTAGTAGTGCTCAGGTGAAAACAGATGAGGAGGCCAAAGATACTAGAACTACTGAGGTGCTCAGGACTTACATGACATATTGGAGGGGCACAATGAGAATTTTTGAAGCTGATAGGTAAGTGTTTATTCCATGGGATGTGGAAGGGACCTTGCCTTCTTCATCAACCCATAGGCAAATGCTAGCTCCACAAGACGTCGAAGGGGATTTGCCTTCTTCATCAACACAACAGGTACAGGTGCAGAAGCTTCACAAAGGGAAGGAAAATATGTTGGAGGAGAGTTTTGATGATGAGAAGAAAGAGAGGGAATTTTATTTGACAGAGCATGATGATCCAGAGCAGCGTTATACTCATCATGGCATGGAAATAATTGACTTAGAGGCTTAGGATGAAGAAAAAATAAAGGACATCATCATACAAGAAAAGGAGGCTCAAGTCGAATCTTTGATGGACAATTTGGAGAGGGCCAAGTATGTCATCACATATTTGGAACAAGAGAACAAGCAGTTGAGTGACAAGAAAGTCCTCATGGAGCTAGAACTTCTCAAGGTAAAACGACAAGGTGATAAGGAGGCATAGGTCACTTTGACTCCTATTGAGAAGGAAATTGAAGATGATAGAGAGACTTGGATTGAGAGGGTAAACTTGCACTTAGAGAAGATGTTGTGGAAGGCCAATAGGGATAATCAGACGATTAGGCACATGGCCTACCATTACAGGACCTGAAACAAAATTTGCAACATGAGGGTCAAAAAGATGAAAGCTAGGCTAAGGTGGGCTCTAAAAGGCAAAAAGGAGGAGGATAGTCTTAGGTTTCTTGCTAGAGATTCCTTGGCTCATTAGGATACTTGATGATGGTGCTTCTCACCAATTTTGGTAAAGTTTGGAAGATTTTTTGTCATTTGCAAATTTTGAAATTTTAAACACAGAAAATCAGACTTAACGCGCAGCGCCACTGCCACTGCGCTTTTTCTAGGGGCACCCAATTCACAAATGGTTTGAATTTTTGGATTGAGAGCGATGAGTACATGCACCCTATGGATTTTCTAAGTTTTTGGGGTAGAACTGGTCCACCAAAAGGTCAAAAACACCCTAACAATGACCTTTCTACCACTTTTTGGACACACAGAAGCAGTCTTGGGAGAATTAAGTTTTGAGGGGTCAAATGAGCTTCAAATGACTAAATTATAGGTGTTTTGGAAAGTATACTTGAAGGCCTTTCTACTGAG
This sequence comes from Pinus taeda, assembly GCA_000404065.3. Lineage (NCBI taxonomy): Eukaryota > Viridiplantae > Streptophyta > Pinopsida > Pinales > Pinaceae > Pinus > Pinus taeda. Next base: position 9,902 of record APFE030191012.1, read on the forward strand.
CTATCATGAGCTTAATTTGGATACTGGGAAGGCCTTCAAAAGGGACTTGAAAATGGCACTGTGTGTTGGGCTAGTGGCACTAGTGGCACTGCGCATAGGGCAAATTTGCACAGGATGGCTATTTTTCCATTTTTTGAAGGTGTTCGTGTATTTTATCTCATGGAGGATGTTTTACCATTGTAAATGATGACTTGGCATGTAAATATGATGGATAACTAGTAGTAGAGGGTAGATTCGTTACATTAAAAGTCAATTTGAGCTCAAATGAATCAATTTTTTCACTTTTGAGAGGCAAGTTATTAAGATGCCTATATTCTTGTTTCTTGTTTAGTGTTGGTTATATTAGCTCCTCAATCTTAGGGATTCGACCCCTAAGGATGGGAGGAGGTTGAAACAATGACTATATCTTCTTCTTCTTTCTCATTGTAAAGGGTTGGACTCAGCTGGATGCTCAGACCTTGATTGTACATCATTTTGTAGCAGTTTAGCAGGAGATTAATAAGAATTGTAGCTATTTTTATGGGATCCATGTGGTATGGAGTTTTAGTAAATTTTTTCCTCTTGTGATCATATGTTAGTATGTTTTGTGTATTCCGTTAATCATTTCATTGCTTCTAAGTGAACGCTTTCAAGTTGATAGGCAGAATTCATTACATCAGTGCTTTGCTTTGGGAAAATATTACCATTATATGTTTTCTACAGTTTGGGAAGGATCCATGGTAAATCACATGCTCTTCCTAGCCTCTCACCAGTCTTAAACACCTCACCCATCAAGCCCTAGAGTGCTAAAACTTATCCCTACCTCGCCCCATTAAAACACCCTACAATTTTAACCTAATTCCCTAGATCTAAACTGTCCAGCTCCTCCTGATCCAGTAAAACCCCTTTAAAATCCAATCAAAATTTTGTGCTACTATACCTAGCCTAAAATCCTTTTCCTCATCGAGTCATCTTGGCTGAGATCCTCACGGAGAGAGCCCTCTCATGGCCTAGTAGGGCTAGCTACTTGGCTAAGCATGGTTTGTGGTTACCCTGGGATTGCCTTCCTTGAGCTTGAGGTTCAATCCAGGTGATAACACCCCTCTCCTTCAAATGAGTGTTTTACTCAATGCTGAAGTAGTTATGGATGCTTCTGTATAAAATTATCATCCTCTCATGTGGAGACTTCAGTGGGTAAGTTCTTCCACTTGATGAGATAATTTGAAATTGATTGATTTCGTAGCTGTCGAGTTCTTGTTTTCGTGACTACTTTAGGTTCCAATATGATTTTTTCCTCCTCATCAAGTTCCCTTCTCTGGAACCAAATGTTATGCAACCAGCTCACAAAATAAAAGAATAGATAGATCAATGACTTCAAAATTAGCCTCTTTGAGGGGGCAACCTCCTTTACATCACATAAATGAACAATTCTTGGATGATTCAAATGATAAAACCTCCTTTCTATATATAGGAGTCTAAGGGGTCACAATATAATCATAGTTGACATAACAACAATAATTTAAGGGCACAACAATAACAATAGTGGGATTATACTTTGCACAATAATAACAGTATGGGGACAACATGGGTAAAAAATAATAATAAGGGCTACAATGACAATAATAATTGGGGAATATAGTAATATTATTGGGACCTAAAAAACACATTGATATTCTATCCTCCATCACCTTATTTCTTTTAAAACCCATTAAAATATTTTATTATTGTTTACTCCCAAAGATTACCCAATATTCCTTTGATTTTGTGTGTTTGGGGAGCTTCCCCCTGAATTCAAATCCTTGAAATAAAACACCATCTAAATACCATTCTTGGGAGAAACTCCCTTGATCTAGAGGAGAGATAGCTTGAAGTAAGAAGAGAAGATGGTTAGCGAGGTAACAATGACTGCCTCTAGGGTGCAAAGGATCTCACACTTGATATGTTTTACTTTATCTCAAGAATTTTGAGATTTTGTTATAACAAACACAATTAAGAAACTTATTTTAATTTACAAACCAACAGCTCTATATATTTTTCAGTCAAGTGTGTTGGTTGTATCATATAGATTTTGAGCCTTCAAGTGATGATGTAGAATTTTTGTTTCCATATCCATGTATTTTATCTCAAAATCAAATTTTTGTTGTAGAGAATCAAAGCCTAATATACGTTAACTTAGCAATTTGGGAAAATATATTATGAAATTCTATCCTCTCAACTTGGGAATATCATTTTCCAACCAGTCTCTTCTTATGCCTTTCAAAGTTGTCATCTAAAAGTCATTTTGAACACCTATTTACATATAATGTGTTAGGTCCCTGTAATACTAGTGTATTCCCTTATTATTATTGTCATTGTAGCCCCTTATTTTTATTGTTGTGCCCATGTTGTCCCATATTGTTATTATTATGCCCCATAAAAGCTCACTATTGTTATTGTTGTGACCTTACATTATTATTGTTATGTCAGCTCTGATTATATAGTGACCCCTAAGACTCATATATATAGAAAGTAGGTATTGTCATTTGTATCATCCAATAACTTTTCATTTGTGTAATGTAAAGGAGGTTTCCCCCTTGAAGATGCTAATTTTGAGGTTGTTTATCTAGATTTTTTTTTTTTTTTGTGATTTGACTGTGTAACATTTGGTATTAGAGGTTTGGATTCTAGGGTTTTGTTGGTTCAAATAGGTCATTGTGGAATATTTCACTATAAAATTTCTACGACGTTTCAGAAGCTAAAATTACAACCCATTTGAGCCAAAATCATGATGAACCTTGGGTATGAACTTCAGATATTTATCACTATATGTTTGGAGATATGATACAAGGAAGTTATGGTTTTTGCAGGATCCTGAACTATATCTCAAACATGTGACCTTTCGAAAATCGCCATAACTTTCTCTCTGAACGTCAGATTGAAATTTCGTAAGATGGTTTAAAAAGAAGACAGACTGTAGTTTTTTGTTTATCATTTCCAAGTCTGAATGTCAAAACAATGACACATGACACTTCATCCAGGTTTGCTCTACCGAACTAGTTTATACTCAAGTCATCGTGGGAGATTTGGAATAACTCTTTCTTGGAGAATCCAATATTGATCAGACTTGCGAGGTTGGAAAGAGGACTCAAAGGGATACATCAGGATGCAATTTCAGACCTTGGAGACCCTAAATTACAGAGATACAACATATTCAATATCAAGCTCCTACAAAGAGAAAAAATGTGTGTAGTCTTTTTAAAATTTTGCATAAGTTTGGTTTGAAAAATTAGTTTGAAGGTATTCAAAAGGTATAGTGAAGCATAATTATCATTAATGGATGCCCCCAAGAAAGAAAATGGAAACAACTAGTAAGAAAACTGAAATATCTAGCATGACTCATGAAGAAGAGGAAGAAATGCAACATAATATATCAACATTTCGAGACCAAGTGCAAGAAATTTCACTCTCACAGAAAGTAACAAAAGAAAATATGGATGGTTTGAAGAAAGGCATGGAAACTAAGATGAATGACATGGAAGATAATATGGATGGCGTGATGTATGGTGTAAATAAAGGCATGGAAGCTAATATGAATGGCGTGGAAGCTAAGATGGATGGAAAGAAGCTAAGATGGATTTTTTAGAAGTACACATTGAATATTTGAAGAAAGACATGGAAGGTTTGAAAGTAGGTTTGGCAACGTTGTTACAAGAAATGCTTCCTAATGGAGAAAAGGTAGTAGAGGAAACTCATAATGAGAACAAAAGAAACTGTTAGAAAATTATATATTACGGAGCAATGGAACACATGAAATAATGCAGAAATATAAACACAGAAAACGCACAAAACAAGAGAGACACAGATATACGTGGTTCACCCAGTTTGGGCTAACGTCCACCTCGAACAGCCAGTCCTTCCTTTCTATTACCAGCAAAAATGAAGAGACACAACCTACAGCAAATCCGCTGTAATATCCTCTGTCTTCTCTCACAGTCTCACCTTCTGTTTCTCGCTCACACAAAATAACCATATTGCTCCACAGCCTCAAATACAATGCCTCATACAAAGAGAAGGGGTTGTCTTCTAGGGCAAAAAACCCTAAACTAAACATAAGTTCTACCGTCAGATCATCCGCCTAATGAACGGCCCAGATTGACTAGAAATTACTATACTTTTACAAGGCAATTTTACAATTTTTTTAGCTTCGGGGCGGGGCGCTGCCCAAAACCCCCCGCCAGGGGGGGCTCCCAAAGGTCGCAGCCGCCCCCCCTTGGACCCCCCCTACAACGAATATTTTACGGGCGGCGTTACCGCCCCCATTTTTAACTGGGGTCCAATGTGGCGGTACTTTTGAATATAGAAGATAATCAGGCTCCACACCCAACAGAAACGTTAGTCATGATTTCATAGACTCTAATGTTGGATTGAAGGTCCACCATGTTCCAAAGATTGATATGAGGAAGTTTGATGGCTGATCCCGTAACATGGATACTACAGATGGAGCAATTTTTCGATCTCCATAATGTGAAAAACACACAAAAGGTACGCATTGCGACTTTATATTTGGAATCCAATTAGTTTGTATGGTATCAATGGCTTTGCTCTCGTAAACAAATTGTCACTTGGGAAATTTTTACGGAAGAAATGATAATACATTATGAGGATATAAAAAGCAACACCTTTTTTCGCGAATTGATAAATCTCAAACAAAAGGGTTCAATGGTGGAGCACACTGAGGACTTCCAAAAATTGAATGTAATGGTAAAAGATATTGCAAAGGAGTATAGGATTGATGTGTTCATAGGGACTTTAAAGGATAGCATCCAACATAAGGTGCACCTTTGGGAACCTAATTCATTGGAGAAGGCATTCAGGTTGATAAGAAAATTTGAAAGAAAAATTATGGCAACAAGGAAGCCTACCAATGACAACTATAAATATGGAAGTGTTGTTGCCCCTAGCCTTCCACAACCTACAAGTTTGACACCATAACAATTGGAAGAAAAATGAGAAAAAGGCCTTTGTTACAGTTGTGATAACAAATACACTAAAGGTCATAAGTGTGTTGCGAAGAAATTGCTTTACATAGATTGTGAAGAGGAAGAAGAAACAAAATAAGAAACATCAAAAGAAGAGGATACACACCAAGAACAAACCCTAGAGAAAGAATAAATGAATTTGACCATATCTTGTAATGCATTGGATGAAATTACCACTCCTCAAAATATCAATATAGAAGGACATATCAAGAAGAAAAAGGTAATAGTGTTAATTGATTCAGACAATACCCATAATTTTATTCATTGTAAGATAACGAGGGAATTGAATTGCTTCCTATATCCAGCACCAAAGTGTCGAGTGATGGTTGCAAATGGAGGAACCATAAATTGCTCTGGAAAGTGCCATAATATCAAGCTATGTTGGCATTATGGCATAGGTTTGATGCTATGGCTCTAGTGTTGTCCTTGATGGCAACTCATCTTGGTGACAGATCTCAGTTTAGGCACTCAGAAAGAAGAAAATGACATATACGCAGGTTCATCTAGACGAAGACGCGTATACATGTGGGTTATACGATACAAAAGTGCGTATATGTTGGGGAACTTACTCTTGGTCCATGGTAGTTAGTCCTTGGGATTTGAACCTATGGTTTTGGACCATGGCGTCTTGTCAGATATGTTGATCCCTAGTTTTGGGTTCATGGTATTGAAATGTTATGGTTTTGGACCATGGTATTGTGGGAGGCCTAATAATATAAAAGAGGAAGGAGATCATGTGGCAAATGATGATCGGAATTATTATTGAATATCTGAAAAGTGGTAGATCTGAATGTTGGTAATTGGGTTATGGTGCAGATCTGGATCTGAATAAAGGAGGAACCTTAGCGAAAAGAAGAAGGATAAGTTCTATTGGTGGGTCATAATCTTTAAGCTTGAACGATAGTATCTTTATATGATTTTGGTTTGTTTTATGTGGCGCTTGCTTGATCTATAACACTGATAATCTGGGTTAATTAGTGTTTTTGAATATCTGTAAGAGTGAATTATCCTTTGTAGATCTGTACATAGGTTTAGTGAAGCGAAGGCACATATACACGCTAGTTCAGTGAATTAAAACAACGTATACGCAGGTTGTTCCAAACACAGAAGCGTACGCACGCATGTTGCAGGTTATTGAAATAGCGTATATGCTTTAAGTTGTGATCTAGCTGCTTCTGTTTATTGCTGCTGTGTTCTGGGTTTAGTGTTTGGTGTGTAGTTTCTGGTACTGTGTTTTTGGTAGAGCTGTCAAAGAAGTATCTACTTGATTCAGATCTAATTGGTGGAAAGGAGATTGGTTGATTCTTGATGATTGATTGATGTTTATGGATCCAGTCTGAAAATTTATGAAATGTGGTCCCTGGAAGAAAGAGAAGGTTGTAGCCTTCTGTAGGCTAGTACCTACATACTAGTATCTTGGCTAGTGCAAGAGATAAAGGGGTTGTAGCTCCCTTCTAGGAGAAGCTGGAGAACAAGAGAGGGTTGTAGCTCTCTGCAGGTTGCAGCCTGCATACTGGTAAAGGACTATACCAGTACATTGTAAAAGAAGTTTCTAATTTAAAAGAAGATAGAGACGAATTGCAGCAGGTGGTTTTCACCCACATTGGGTTTCCACCTTATATCTTGTGTTCTTGTGCGTGATTGTCCTTTTGTTCTGTTTTACTGTCTCTAGTTACTGGTCATTTGTTTCTACAACATAGATTAACAATCATCATCAGAAAGATAAAGTAAATTAAAAGCTTTCCTTGTATACGCGATTTTCCTTCTGCATAGATGCGTATATACGCGTGTTTAACTAACCGAAGTAGCGTATATCATTTGTTTTGAAAAAGGAATATTTGACTTGATAATACTGATTCACCCCCCCTCTCAGTATTATTTCTGACAATTGGTATCAGAGCAGGTCCTTCAGAAGAAGCTTGATCACTTGAAAGAAGATCTTTCATCATGAGCAACTACGAGAGGGAAGCATCAATCAGGCCACCGATTTTTGATGGGACAAACTTCGTATATTGGAAGGTAAGAGTTACTTCCTATCTTCAATCTCTTGGTACAGAAGTCTGGGATATCATAGATACAGGGTATACGTTTCCATCAACAACTCCTATAGATCCAGCTGAGAAGAAGAAATATGAAACAAATGCAAAGGTTGTCAATACTCTATTAGGATGCCTATCTCAATCAGAGTTTTTCAAGGTAATGCAATTTAAATCTGCAAAAGAGATATGGGACAAGATTGTTCTGAGCTATGAAGGAGATGACTAGGTAAAACGAGAAAAACTTCAAACCCTCAGGATTCAGTATGAAAATCTCAGGATGTATAATGATGAAAGTGTGGCTAATTATTTTCTTCATGTAGATGAGATTGTTAATTGTATGAAAAATTTGGGTGAAGAAATAAAAGAGG
>APFE030191025.1:0-15188 GCA_000404065.3 Pinus taeda
ATAGTTGGGGGTTTTCAGCTTTATTCTTTCCCCATGATATATTGTGTTGATATGTGTGATTGATGCTTCAATGTGCGCATGCGATTGTTTCTTAATTCCGCAAAATTGATGATCAATGTAGAGGAGGTTATGTATTATGCATGATTCCGCAAATAGTGTATAATCAGGATAATCTCTGTGAATAAGTGTCATATTGTTCAAAATTTCTACATCTTACACTCCCACTACAGATTTGAGGGCATGCTAGACAGAGGTCCACCTGTGCAACATATTTCTTAGCAAACCATTTTCAATACAACATATCACATAATTTCAAGGTTGGTTTGTGACTTCAAAAAATAAGATACCCTCGACACTTCAAAATTAAAGTATAAACACAAAAAAAGGAAGCAGAAAGAAAGGATTAGGGATTTATATGTTGTACATGATGTTTAAATCCCTAAGTTTTTTTGTAGAGAACCATACAACACTAGACATGGGGCCTATAGTATGTCATAAATTTAAATGTTAACATGTCTAAAACACTTATCATATTGTGGTGTGATAAATGTTCTCTCTTATACAAGAAATCCTGCTAAGGTACAACCAGGAACAAAAACTTAAATGGAAACTTTTCAGAAATATAAACTCTCCGTTATGTTCTAGATAGATAACACTTTATCAATTTTTCCATGAACATAGTGGGTTACTCTACAATGTATAATACTGTACCTCTAAATCTATATGTTCTTGGTGGAGTACTTGGAATATGGAAATGTCCATAATAGACTATAGATCATTTTAGAACACACAAAAGAAATGTCATTTCAATGGAAAAAAATACAAATTTTAAATCAATATAAAAAAATTATTACAATATTTCCATTGAACCAAAACAATTTTTCTTGATGCCAGGCATCAAACATAATGATTGCATTTAACAAACATTCAAAGGAAAATAATATAGTGACAAATTCTTTTTAGTGGGCATAGTGTTTTTTGATGTAACTGAAGCACTGTGAGCATGTTTTTGTAATGTATCAATAATTACGAATAATTATATGTTCCTTTATATGTTATTTCCTTTGTTGAGGAATTTCAAAAAGTTTTGTTTTTTCAAAACTTTGTTGGGGATCTACATGATGTGGATTTCCTTAGATAATTTTTGTAGCTACCAACTATACTACCAAAAGATAGATCATTAGTAGTATGGCCTTCTGCTCAAGATCAGTGCAAAATTGTGGGATTACCACCACCTTTTAGTGACACTAGAAACATGGATGTTCTAGAGCCCACTTTTTCTGCCAAGAGACTCCTCCCATACCTTAGCATTGGGTGTCATTGTCCAGACAAAAGCATAGTGCACAGTCCAAATTATCTTATAGTTTGTCTTCAAAACAATGGTTTATCTGGAGATCCTATCTTGAGTTTTCTTCATTCGACCTTGGATGTTAGGAAAGGTAGAACTGGTGTATAGTGACCTAGTCCCTAGATCCTTTCCCTTTTCACATCTCCCTTCCATTGCGACTACCTACACTTGGATCTAAGGGTTTTCTCATGTTTTTGCATATAAATTTCATGTTTCTACTTTATGTCTTGTTCTTTATATAGGATAGTTTTTCGTACTCCTGCTTTCTATTGACATCATTCTACTTGGAAGTCCCATTGGCCTACTTTTGTGGTAATTTTTTAGACATTAAATAATTATTCTTATCCTCCACTCAGTGTTGGATATTCAGAGAGCGGTTACTGGCAAACCCTGATTGACACTCACTTTTTGTATTCCATATTTGGGTCCATCTCTTCCAAATCTTGTTTTAGCTTCTAGAGCTCTATTTATATCTTAGGTTAGGGAAGTACCTCATTTTATTTCTCTTACTTTCTTCTTTATTTATTTAGGAGCTCGTCTTAAACTCATACTTTGTATTGATATCTATGTACTCAGCAGTCACATTGACCTATTTTTGTATTCATTTTTTGGACATTGATAAAATATCATCTTATCTTATTACCTTGATGGAATCTTTCTATGTAGATGATTAATTATTTTCTATGCTAGTCTATTGCTATAATGCTTCCTCAACATATCTCTTTTTCTTCAAGCTTTGAAATACCGAGTTGAATTTTTACGTAGGTGAGCAAAATTAAAGGCATTGGAGAATATTTCTAAAATCCAACAGTGTCAAATTTCGGTCTCAAGATTACCATTGCATCACCCATCCACGATTTAAACATATCTACATAATATTTTCATGATGTGGTTGGTGATGATGTGTTTTTTGTACTACTTTGAGCACCTCCTACTGTTGTTGATGGGTTTGAGGTACTTTAATTTTTCAGAATAGTTGTCGTTAATATTCCATAGATTTTCTAAAGTTTGCTCCCTAGAGTCAATCCTAGTGGTCAAAGTACTCCCATTTTGCAAAAATTATGATACAAATCTACAATTTTCAAAAAAAAAACTTTTGATGATTTTTTCACGTTAAATGTGTTGCATAGAGTTAGTCCTAGTGATCAAAGTACTTTGCAAAGTTTATGATAGAAATCTAAAATTTTCAAACAAAGGCTTTTAATGACATTTCTAGGTCTAATGTATCCTTGAGAAGTTTAAATCCATAGAAGACTACATTTCCTCTTTTATTTCACATCTAATAGAAGAAACGAGGGAAGAACTACACAATACCCTTGAACCCATCTCTGAAGTTCCATATGAAGCTAGAATTTCTGAAAAAAATAGGGCCATCACATGGTGAAATGGAGGTATACAAGATGCTTATTCACAGAGAATATGACATCCCAGAGAGGAAGGGAAGACAAAACTTTATGCCCAAACCAAATGATATTTTTATACTCTCGACAAGAGTACCTCAACGTGTGGAAGATCTTCATGACTCCATGTTGGCTTTAGTAATTAGGACAAACTGTGGTGAATATGAAGATAGAAATATTCTCAATGTGAAAATATGTGTTCCAGATATGCAGCCTTTTTGTGCCAAAAATAGAAATATGAGAAATGAATGTTTTGGTATTTATCTTGGTAACATGGAAAAAAATTTTCGAATCTGGAATGCTTTGCATCCTAAGTTGGGCAATGAAACAATTATTCTAGCTATTCTTGGGAAGGAGGTATACTATAATACAAAGGTGTGCACTTGTATTGTTTTAGGCCTCTATAGGATTTGAAATATCCATTTTTTTCATTGTTTTTGAGTGAACTGTAATCTAACTCATTGAGCAGACAAGCCAGAAAATGATCCCTAACCTGACTACATTTTATAGGACTATAATGAAGACAATGTCAAAGAAAATGAAGATGATATAGATACGTTGAGAAACAAACATTATGAGTCCCACAGGTTGAATGATTCTCAAGCTTCTACTATATTTCCATGCAATTAATGCTACTAAGAAGAAAACATGTCCCTGTATAAATCTGATCTAGGGCCCCCCTGGGACATGGAAGACCTTGATGTTGGTTTCACTTCTTTCTGTCTTACTTCATCGAAGGTACAAAGTACTAGTGTCTGCACCAACAAATGCTGCAATATCATAAATTGCACTGAGATTCTTGAAATTAGTTACAAGTCCACCTGATCAATGCCCCGATATATGCAACTTTCCCTATATTTTGACCTTGAGTTACCTTCTACTAGTTGGAAATGAGGAGTACTTGGATGTTGAAGGTCCTTTGGAAAATAATTTCCTTCCATATCGAGAGGAACTCCTGTTAAAATGTTGTGCCAATGACAATATGGAGGCAGAGAGTGGCATATTTTCTTGATTTTCTTGAACTGACACTTTCACAATATGAGGTTTTTCAATAAACAGCACAGAAGACACAATCAGTTAACTTTCTACAATTTGTCAGAACAAGTCTTGGAAACTTAGCTGCAGATTTTTTGGAGTGTGCAAGTATTTTATTGAATGATTATCCAGGACCAATCTCAGAGAAACGGGATTTGGATTATCTGACTGAAGTTGTTGAATGTTTTTAAATATAATTCAGAAAAATGCATGTAAGGAGAAAATTCTTAGAGCATTTTTTTCCACCGATGGAGAAATTTGTGAAGAGGCAACAAAGTGCACATAGATATTTAGAGAGAGAATGATTAAGAATAGAAAGCTCTTACAAAAAACCCTTTTTTCCTCGATAAGTGAATGTATCCATCTCATAAGGAAGGAACTACACTATGCAAGAACAATCCCAAGGTAAAACATTTTAAAAATGTTTTTTCAGGTGCTAAAGTGGTCTTTTCAACTATACAATTGTCTAGAAAGATCTACATGAACTTGGCAACACCATTTGACAGTCAGATTATTGATGAGGTAGCCCAGCTCAAAGAGGCCAAATCTACAATTGCACTGCAAATTGAAGTTGTAACACATACATTTCTGATAGGAGATCTAAAGAAGCTATGGGCAACAATAATCAACAAGGTTTGTTTACAGTGGCCTTTTCAAAAGTCTCTCTCCAATTTCATTTTCCTAAAATTTATTATAAACCATGCAATTATTGGTTCATCATCTTGTGGAGAAAATGAAATATGGAAGAAGTCTCTTTGAAATATTGGAGAGTCTTGGACACCAAGTTCATCTTCTAAATGTACAATATCACATGCATCCATTGATAAGTCTTTTCCCAAATGATGAGTTTTATGACAACCATATTGAGAATGGTCCCGATGTGGAAATGAAGCCATATGGCTATGGCTATCTCTCGTCGGAAATGTATGGAACATACTTATTTATTAATTTAAAGGACCGAAGGGAGGAGGAAGATAATTTTGGGAAGAGTAAGAGGAACATCACGGAGGTTGCTGTTGCCATGTACATACTTTCTAGACTGTACAAAGGTAATTTCACTGTTCTATTTGATTTGTATGTATACAAATGTGTTTTCTTATGTCCTAATTGAACCATTTTGAATTAGCATAATGAAATGTCTAATTAGACCATTTTCAAATTGGTAAATTATTGTAGTGCAATACCTTTACAATTTCAAGTGGGTACATATGTGACCTGAAGTAATTGTTTTTTTCTTGACTATTCAAGTTTCGAAAAGTATGTTGTTTATCTCAAATGACTTATAATAATGCACTTGTTAATTGATTAGTTTGTCCCTTCATATTGAAGATAATAAGAAGAAATGCATTCTAAAGGTTGTTCAGTCTTATTGTTAAATTAAAAGAGGAAAAGCATAAAAAACCAAAAATCTGTATTAGTTGGATTTTATGTTATGTAAGGTCTATGTCCATGTTTTTTTAATTGATAGAAGGTCATATTCTATTGAGAATACAATATTTTTGTTAAGAATTGTTCATTGTTTGCTTTTTTAGAAAAATTATCAAATATCTTCTCTTATTCCTTGGAGTATCTGTGTGGAAGGCATTTGAACTACCATCCATAATGGTGGTTGGTAATCCTGAGGGACTGTTATTGGGTTTGAACTTATGACCTATAGTCTCCTCATTAGAAATATGCATTGGGAAGATGGTTTTATTAAGCTAACTCTTAGGGCTGAAATTTTGGTTGTAGACAAAATGGTTAGTGTCTAGTCTTAAGGATGGCAAGAGTGTTAGCTTTGATTTGCTTATAGGGGTAGTGCAGTGCAAGCTTCACACATTTGACCACTAACTTTGGGTGCTCCCACGGCAATCTCAAGTGCCAAATTCTCTCATGGGAATTGAACATTGGTCATTATTGAAAAGATCACCATTCCTCACCAATGGGACCAAACCCCTTTGGGCAACTCGTAGCCATCAATAACATCTACTCCCTTTGTTGAAAAGATTGTACCATCAACATAGATTGGGAGAAATTTTAGTAGGGAGAAAATGATGAGACTTAATAATTAGAATCAGAAGTGTGCATAACACCACAAATGGAAAGTGGATATTGTGATAGCTTTCAATTTTTTTCTTTGTTTTAGGATTATCCTCATCCTATTTTCCTTTCTGGATGGGTCTGATTCGATGTTGCATATGGACCCAATCCCCCTCCCCCACCCCCTCCAAGGGAAAAACCCAAACTCGTTGTTTCAAAATTGTTATGAATGTCATTGGGGATGTGGGTGTGAAATTTCTCTTAAATTGTAGCAACTAGAAATTTATTCTTCTAACTAATTAATTATGTAGTTTATTTGCTATGGAAAACAAAAAATAAATCACACTGCAATTCTTCACAAATAAAAACACTACGAAAAAATAAAAAGGTTGGAAACTGAGAAATATATAGCGCACACAATAAAAGTTGACAGTTATTTTCGGAAAATTGTTCCCGAAAAAACACAATGCAGGAAAACTGGTGCAGCAGATGAGGGTTTTGTTATTATATGTACTAGAGAAATTTTGAGTATAATATGGATGCCCAAAACTGACAACCCTCCACAAGATAACTTGGCCAAAAACTAGTGAGACAAAGTTTGTCTCACCCGTCATTGATCTAGCTCCAAAATTGCCACAAACATGCCACTTGCACTGCCCCTACATTAGCCTCTTCGATGTCTCTGCAAAGGCCAAACTCACATTGCCTAGAAGTTTCTTTATTAAGACGTCCAATGCAAATCAACCTCTAAGAATGACTCGCTTGGTCTTCTAGAATTTCTCTCGGCCTCCAAGCACTGAATCAGTCCTCACTTCCACTGAATTGAACTCCTCTTTTGAAGCTCCCTTCGTAGTCCATGCACAACCTCACTGAGGAAAACTAGACCCCCGTGAAACTGACTCTTTGGAACTGGAATCTCCTTAGAATCAATCTCTGCCCCTCACTGACTCTGCCTCACGTCTAGCTCAAACACCTCTACCCTGCCTAGATGTTGTTGTTGAATAACTCGATCTGCCAAGGAAAATCAATCTCAAGTGTGTATTGCTCCAACCCCATCGAACTCCTCTTATAATCTCTCATTGGCTCACCAACGACCATCATTAAATCCTTATCAACAACTTAAATCATCTCTAAGACGATCCATGTGAGTTTCTAGATAAATCTCACCTTTCTTAATTAATACCTGTTAATTAATCACTTTTCCTAAGTTAGACTCAGAAAATTTCTAATTATTGACCAATTAACTTAATTGAGCCATCTCTAGGTGTTTTCTCCTAAAACTTTTTCTGGGTCCTAAAGTTTTAGTTTTTCTTAGCCTCTCTAGCCAAATTTGAGACTAGAACATCTATTTGATGCTACCTAACCATAAAAAACTATCAACGGGCAAATGCTGGCTATCCCAAAGACATTCCAGGCATATTTTAGGGACATTTTAGGCAGATTTTGTGGTTGTTCTCGGAATATTTGGTGGATATTATAGGCATATATCTTATTTTTTAACAATGGACATTAATGATTGGATAATATGATTATTTTTCCCATCCATTTTTTTGTATTACATTAAATCTAAATATGTTCTACAAGTTGTTGTAGAAATTTAAGGCCCAACCTAGTTTTAAGTTTTAGGAACCACATCAATTTAATACCCAAACATCATTTCTCTTTTAAAACATGAATATATTTAAAAATATCATGAAACACATAAGTCAACCCTACTTGAAATTTTTACTGAGAATAACACAAACTGACCCACAATTTAACACAGCGATTTTTTATCCAAAGACCCTGGAAAAACCTTGAAGGGAAAACGAGTGAGGAGAGGGATATTTTATTTATTATCAAAAAATTATTACAATAGTTATTTAAAAGCAATCAAATATGCTTATCTCCCTCAAAATTTATGCTTAAATTTCCTTGGAGAAAGTGTTGTAGCTACCTCCTCAAATTTCGTGCCTGAAAGTGTCCGAAATTCTTGCCCATTTCACACAGGAATTCATGCCACTACTATATTGTCAGTATCGCTCAAAATGCATTCTTTTGCCTTCAAATTTGTGCACTGATAGACTCGTAAATATGCCCTAGATTTCAGAGCCGTCACATTTTGATTTTCGTGCCTGTGACAGCATTGTGCACACCACTAAAGCCTTGAAAATCACACCCTATCTACTCATAATTTAAAGCTTACTATCTCAAAATTCGTGCAGCATTGAGTATAGCGCAAACCCTTGAATTTCATGCCATAACTGACAATAGTAAATCCTTGTCAATTCCCTCAATTTTAGTGCTCAACCTGTTTCAAAAAATGCACTAAAATGGACTTGTAACTCATGCTAACCCAACTAAAATATGTGGGGGAGAAGAGCCTTGATTTTTTTCCCTTCTCAGCCTAAAGCTCATTTCTGTTATTACTTTCTCCTATTGTACTTCTCTCTCAGCATCCTTTTCTCCTTAACTTCAAATATCATGAAAGTTTCCATTTTTCTTCTCTCATTAAGAACGAGAGACATAATCCACAAACTTGGCATTTATATATATATATATATATATATATATATATATATATATATATTATATATATATATAATATATATTATATATTTTCAAATCAAGAGGTGTTATATGCCTTAGTAAATCATTAATTCATTGTGACAAACTCTACTTTGGCATTTTGGATGTATATAGTTCTTAGTAGGACTACATGCGACTTGTCAATGTGAAAGGATTTTGCAGCCTTTCACACAAGCCTCGATTCCTCACTTCACTGAAAACATTATTTTCCTTGACCATCTTATTGATATATATGTATCCTATTTTATAGGAAGATTGAAATCTGTGAGACAATATTGGATTAGCATATATTACATTTTTTCATTTTTCATCTATCAATATTCATGTCACTACTTTGTAGTTTCTAAAGCAATTATAATCAATTGCATATTTTTTCTTGTTTTTATTCCAATTTAGATTTATCGGCAACATCAAGTAATTCCAATTTTCTTTAGATTTGTTGTACGTATTTTTGAGATCTCTACAAACCTGATAATTAAGGAATTTTATATTGTTCAATGTAGTATAGTATTTTACGGCAGATGGATTTGTGCTCCAAATTTGAACCTCTGGAATTTACACTCATATATGCTTAGTATTAATTTAATTGGTTTGCTATATATCTCATCAACACATTGAGCTCTTTGACTGCTAATTATTTGAGTTTTTGTATAATTTTTATATTATTACAAAATTGGGATGCAAATCTTTCACTAGTATAGTTTTGTTAGGCTACCAAATTCATTTCTCATGGAATAGCTAAATTCATATGGGAATTTTGCCATATAGTTTGGAAAAAAGAGACAAAAGAACTTAAATGACGTAATACCATGAATGGTAATGGAACATTAGGAGACCTACATAATTCAAGATGCATATGAAGGAAAATCTATGATCATAGACATCAAGGATGAAGGAAAAACTTAGCATAATAACTTACAAGTAGGGTTGTTGTTTTGGTATCTAACTATGGTCATAAGCTAAAAAAATAAAAGACTATTCTTGGCCAGAGATTGCCTTTGAGTTTGAGTATCAGTGAAGCACCTAGCAAATCTATTGAAGCATGGTGCCTTAGTGTATGAAAATGATAGTTTGTGTGTAGGATCCTCCTAGCCAAGAGGCTTGCATAAAATATTCTTGAAAATGATAAGGATACTCAAATATAATAATAAACCCTTTTGGAATTGTCAATGGAATATGATTAATCTAAATACTGTAATTAAATATATGGGTTGGAGACTTGTTGGTTGATCTTATCAAACTTTGATCCATAATAACTTTTTTAGAGAGATTGGTAGTTCACATATAATCTGAAAAGGCCTGCTACTTTACATGGAACCGTTTAACAATATAATATGTCATATCATGCAAGGGTTAACGTTAAGAAATCTCATTGTCTTTCTCATTGCTTCTGATTTATCTCTCTATTACGTTGTCATAATTTTCTTCCACTCAGCAACTTTGGTACTTTTTGGGCCTTGGAATATCTAACAGTTCCAGTGGAAGACTAGAGGAACATAAGGAATTGAGGAAATTCACTTTTGGAATTGCATGGGGAGGGATTTTAGAATTTGGAATAAGGTTTCTAAACTTGAGTGCAAATTTTTATTTTGTTGTCAATATTGTTTTTATGTCATTATGCCTCATATGCTATTGCAAATTGGCTACTTATTATTATGTACTCCAATTACATGATAACTAAAACAACATAGTCAAATTTCCTTCTGGGAAATAAAACATTCTATCAAATACCAAAAAGAAGTCTTTACTAGATGGTGCATCAGTTGAGCTTTATTGTGTTGGTCAGTAGGGTGAGGGTGTGAAATTTTTGCAGGTAAAAAAAATAGACCTTTAGATCTCATTCCCAAAAAGTTGCATTGGGAATTGACTCTTTCAAATAACCACTTGTACTTATCAAAGTTGATAAGGAGAGGTGTTACAACATCAATTCTGTTGAAAATTGCAATTTTTTTTGGTCTGAAATTCATCATGTAGCTCGATTTTTTTTTTAAATCAATGGCTATAAATGTAATTTTAAGGATTACTATAACTCTTCACATAATTATTCAAATTGTGCTATTTCAATGGAAGAGCATCTTCCTTTGATCCAAATGGATCCTAGAAAACCCTCTCAGTCTTCAAAGTCTTCAAACATTCATAGCTATTGCAAAAGAAGAACCTGTTAAACAGTCGGATAACACTATTGGGAGGCAAAAACATAGAGAAATCATTGAAAAATAGAGTATCGGCAGTTTAAAGCAACTTTGAATTGAAGTCATTGGATCTGGCCGATCAACAGTCTAGATCTGATCAGGAAATCGCAATCGGTGCTAGCAAAGGGAGGCTATCGGTGGATACCACATGATATATGCAACAATGATCAGCGGGGTCAATGAGGACCGTCGATCAAGCACGCAAATTGATGGCCAACATTGCATTGCAATATTGCATCGACAAACGTCAGTGGAGTGCTTACCAAATGGTCTAAGGGTATGAGCGATATGTAATTGCGATCAATCACATCGCAATATTGCATCAGAGCTACAGAGAGGAGTAGGGCTATTATATATATATATATAATATATATAATTATATAATATATATATATATATTATAATATAGTATATTATATATATATAATATATATATATTATGTTTACACATAACATATATACATATATACATATATATTATATCTAATATATATTTATCTTATGTATATTATATATATATATATATAATATATAGATATGCATGATGCCATAGCTGGACCTGATAGAGCTATAAAGTGATCTTCCATAAAATTTGAGATCCGCCAAACAACAAATTTCTATGTATTTCACGTATTTAATTTATTAAACGAATACGACACTGATGTGATGAACTGAACCCAAAAGGGGTTTATTAATGCCGTTATATATGATTTCAAGTCTGATAAAGCCATTTTTCGAGACTTTTCAATGTTTTAATGTATTTTCAAATGTAAAGGGAATTCACAATATAAGCGGGATTTCAGGTGGGCCAAAGGCGGAATGTGGTTTGGGCAAAGCTCCACCCAATCCCATAAGCTAGCTGGTACATGTCCACGCTGAAGAGTGAGAAAATCACCCTCATCAAGCGGTTAACTCCTATACGAAAGGGTCGCCCAAAATGAACCACAGTTGTTGGATCTGGATCTCCTAGATCAATGGTAGAGAATCGATACATAGTTAAAAGGCTGACCCGATAGAAGTCTAAGACAAATTTGTGAATATTTGAAGTCTGATAAAAATTTTTTGGTGGAAATTTCCTGTGTTTGAACATATTTCTCTATGTAAGCATAGAATGATGATTTCAAAGGATTTCAAAGGCCCGATGACCATTCCGTTACAGTATAGGTGGCCACCATCCCTAGAAGTGTTTAGCAATGATTGCTAACGCTCAAAAAGGGCTCTGAGTGGACAAAGGTTGGGAAGATATAGAGCCTAAGAAGGAGAAATGAAAAGACAGTGCAGATTAGCTTTAAAGCTATAGACAAAGAGCAAACATAGGCAGGCAGTGCTGAGCCAGAGCAACAGAAACAGAGAGTCAATGAGGAGAGTCTGTGTACTCAGAAGAGACTTGGGGGATCCAAGTAAAGCCTTATTGTTTTGTATCTATTGTGTGAGGCTCAAATTGATCTCACTATTGTAAACCTCCGTTTTGAAGACATAATAAATAAGTCACCTCTGAAGGCTAGACCAGGAGATGTAGCCCAGGAGTGTTGGGTGAACTCCTTATTAAAATTGTTGTGTTTATGTGTGTTGTCTATTATGTTTCTTTTACTACTTCATTGTCTATGTATTTCGCAATATTATTGATCCATTGCACAAAGTAACATAGGAATATCCATGCACATGAGTCTGTAATACCTTAATAATTGTCTAAGATCATATATCAGATCAAGTGGTATCAGAGCTTTAGGTTGCTAAGGTTAGACAAGCTTGTGATGGATTGTTGAATGCTAACTAGGTCAAAGCTCAAATTAGGAGAAGGAGAACTATTTGAGACTAACCCAGAAATAGGAACAATCCATCCTAGGAGGAAAATGGCAGAAGAAACTCCCTCGGAATCACTCTCAATTCATGGATAGTTTCATGACCATGAGAGCCATGGTAGAAGAGATGTATCGAGAATTTAAGAAGGGTTGAAATGAAGATACTTCAACATCCAAAGAAGATAAAGGAATAGAGGAAACTCTTCTAGATGGCCATTCAGAAGGAAAAGGGCAAGGGAAAGAGCCTCCTCTATCAACACCTCCTTCTAGACCTTTGATTAAATTAGATGTAAAATTTGATTTGCCAATATATGATGGAGAATTAAATGCAGAAAAGCTAGATAGCTGGATTAGATAGATTGATGTATATTGCAGAGTGTACAACATCAATTTAGGAAGGAGAAAGATTTAGCTGGACAACCTTCACCTTGGAGGAAATGCCCTAGTGTGGTGGGAAGGCAGGACACAAGCTGATTTGAAGAAGCATGGTAAAATTCTTTCTACCTAGAAAGAATTTGTTTTTGCCATTAAAAACAATTCTATCCACTATCTTATATGCAGCAAGCGATGATGAGTTGGCAAACTCTTCACTAATTAAAGGGGCAAAGTGTACAAAGCTATACCCAGGAATTTAGAAAAAGAGATTTAATTCTAGGCATTTCTCTAAACTCACCTAAAACTTTGTTGAAGTATATAGGTGGTCTACGTAGCTATTTGAGGCACACCATTATCATGTTTAACCCTACTAGCATAGATGAGGTATCTGTTCAGGCTACACATCTAGAGGATAGAGGAAAGAATGTGAACCCAGAGATTGGGGGATCATCAAAACCCATTGCAAGCAAGAATGAGGAGAAGAAGAATAAAAAATGGAAGGAGAGGAAGACAAACACTGTACAGAAAGACAAACCTTCATGTACTCACTGCAAGAAAGTTGGACATGATGATGAACACTCTTGGTCTTTGCATCCGGAGCTAAAACCCAAGAAGTTCGATGGCAAGAAGAAGAAGGTTGTTGCTACTATTCAGAAATATTTGGGGCCAGACTCAGTTGATGAAGCAATAGTCACAGTTGTAGGTATAAAAGGTAAAAATTCTGAAGCATCTACTAGTAATTCTACACAATCTATTGATAATGAAGCAAATGAGAGGAAAATACATGAGATTTTTCATATTAGATTTATTTCCAAGCATCAAAATATTGATACTTTATTTGATAGTGGTTCACAAGTAAACTTGATTTCTAAAGCAGTTGTAAAGAAGTTGGGACTACTGACCACACTTCACAAGAAGCCATATCCATTAGGTTGGGTATGTGATAAAGAAAAGCTACAAGTCACTAGACAATGTAAACTTAGGTTTGTTTTTGGGTCAACTTTTGTGAATGAGGTTGAGTTAGATATATTTCCTTTGGATATATGTGGTATTGTTTTAGGAAGTCCTTACTTGTATGATAGAAAAACCATTTTCTATAGAACCAAAAATAAGTATCAACTCACAAAATATGGAATTGAATATATTGTAAGAACTCATCAGCTCAAAAATAACTACACTCTCATTAACTCAAGGAAAATGAAAATAATTGTAAACTCATGCAAGCAATTTTTACTAATGGTTGTAAAGGAAAAGACCCCTGATAAAACCAATTTATTTGAAGGTTGTGATGCTAAATAGAAAGTTGATTTAGAAAAAGTTGTTTTAGAATATGATACCCTATTTCAGGAACCTAAAGGTTTGCCACCTGAAAGGGAAATTGTACATGATATTAATTTGCAGCATGATCCAAATGGAAAATGGCATCAACCCATGGTACTCATCCACCCATAGTATTCATTGACCCATGGAATTTACCCATGGTATTGTAAATGACATCCACCCGTGGTATTGTAAAATCCACCCATGGTATTCATTCACCCATGGAATTGACCCGTGGTATTGTAATGGAAAAATACTATAAGTAACAAGTCACATTTTGTAAAAGGACAGATTGTCTGCAACAATGTAGCCTTTACAATTCAGAGGCATGTAGCCGCCACATCTCTTCTCAGAGATAAGCTACCATTGCCCTAGATGGTTTATTTCCACTTGGGTTTTAATAAAAAGGTTTCTTTGTGGTTTTGTTTATTGGGCATTCTCATATTTTTCTTCTGGTAATTTCAAATTTTCAGATCTTGAGGTCTTTCCCCCAAGATACATTGCAAGTTTTCAGATCTTGGGGGTCTCTCCTCCCAAGATCCATTTCAATTTTTTAGATCTTGGGGGCCTCCTCCCAAGATCCAGATCAGTGGTATCAGAGCAGGTTATGATTCCATGGGAATGAGGGTTTGATGCATATTTCAGTTTCAAATTTTCCAGCAATATTCAACAAACTTCAAGCATGTGCTACAACCTCCACAGAGCACTTTCTTGGGTCAAGCAAGAAGAATTTTTTCTTTTTTCATTTTTTTGCAAGAATTTTTTTTTTTGGGCAGCGATTTTGCAGATCAGATCTGAAACATTTGGTACAAAATTTACTAAAACAAATACTATATCTGGATTCCTCTCAAAAAATCACCCAATTTCAAAAAAAAAAATGGGTCAAATTGAAGTTCGGATGTGGGAGATATCGCTGATTTAAAATCAGCTATTTTATCCGAATTTTTGTAACGGCGGAACTGTTGCAGCATGAATCTGAGATCTCAGAGTGCCTAGATAAGGATTTCCATCACATGGGAAGATGAAAAATGGTCCTTCTGCTTCTAAAAATAGGTTATAATAAATATTCTGAGTTATATTGGTCGAGTTATGTCCATTTTAATTCTGGAGCAACATTCGGAGTGGGTTT